>JAODAL010003706.1:0-168717 GCA_025379985.1 Phyllomedusa bahiana
CCGAATCCTCCCCTTCCCATTTCAATAAATTTTAAAAACGGACACCTTCTCGCATCTTCCATACCGTTATAAAGAGGTAGCTGCCTCCATTATTTGAAACAATTGTCCGTTACATTTGTATCCATGCTCTAACCCCCAAAACACAGCAGCTACTTCTTTTTTAACTGAGCACCACCCGTCTGCATTAAATGACACTGTTTCTATACACTATATAGGACAAACAGAGAGATACCGGGTCCCAAAACCCTTCGTTTTCCTCTTTGAATGGAGTTATGTGAGTTGTAGACATCGCCTCATGCTAACTCTGTGGGGGAGAACAATAAAATGCAAAAGTGAACATAACGGCCAAAAAGGATGGTCACCACCTGCAGAACCACGCCTTTATAAGGGTTGTCTTGCTAATTGCCTATTTCTACCCGTTCCATTTGCACAACAGCAGGAGAAATCGATGCATGATCAGATTCACTGGTCTAAGAGGTGTAGAGCAGAATTTAGTACATGTAGATTCCAAAAAAAGTTTCATTTCCTATAATATGTATATAAGTAAAGAAATTAGTGTACAACCCCTTTTATACTTAACAAGCCACTTGCAGTCTTAATACTGACAATAAGTTTATATACTTGCTCCCTAAAACAATCCTACAAACAAGGCTAGACTCAGTGCTGTGATGTTTGTATAGGTTTTCTAATCTCAGGCTTTAAGTGGAGCTCTCTTGCCTGACACTTTTGTATCTTCAATAGAACTTAACAGGGCAGGTGGCTGCCATTGATTTCTAGTAACAGTGAAGGTGTCCGTGGTGCAGCATTAAGCTTCCCTACTCTGCTGCATTACTGGATTTAGATGTGGATGTTGGTGACTTGGATCTAGAATTATCAAATGGTGAAATCCCTGAAGACACAATGATGATCACATAGTTCAGCAGATGGGCTGTGATGAATAAAAGCGTTTTTAGTCTTTCGCTCCTATCTGTGTCCTCGGCCGTGTTCTTGTGGTGGTTTTATCTGCTTCAGATCCTGTTGTAATGATTTTCTCTGCAGGTTGTTCTCCGCATGTTGGTCTTGAGCGCCGTGTGACTTCTACAGTAAGTATTCGGAGGACACTTTTTTTTTTCCATAGCTGTCAGCCCTTAATCGGACAACTTTAGGTTAGCAGCAGGTACATGCTTATGTAACTCACCCTCTGTCTTGCAAAGGGTAAAAGAGGCTTCTTCTCATAGAGGTTTATTAGCACAATTGGGCAGGTGAGTGCCTGCTGAGATGCGGCACAATTTACTAGAGCATGTGGTGGTCTCTAAATGATGTTGAATCAGGTCTCCAACTGCTTGTGAGGATGATGTAACCCACTGATACAGACTGCTTTACAGTTTTATCTTGTTGCTAATGGTAATATCTCTAAACACTCCATCTAAATGGTGTTGTCTGGTTTTAGGGCAATGACTTGGACCTGCAGATAAAGAAGCTAGGACACAGTGCAAGGTAAGGAACACTGCCCTATTGTGGTGCTTACTATTTTGCTGGCAATATAGGCTATGTATGGGTCATTTGTGAGATCTGCTGGTTTGGAAGGCCGGCTGGCTCATGCCCGAACAACAAAGGAACACTAAAACAGCAAACTGCATTAAACTATTCCAGTAACTTCCTACTTCCACCTGCTTCTGGCTCCTATTACAAATAAACTGACCATGTTTGTGCCACTTTTGGGGGTCTGTTCCAGAGATAGGTGCTGGCTCCAGAAGTGTCTGCACAGCATTTATAGCTGCTTTTGCGCGATTCTGTATTCCGTTCGAAGGGATTTCTGATTACGGACAAACGCTGCTCACCTGTACTCAGAACAGATAAGAGTCCCAGAAGTGGAACCTGCACCCTCAGACTCTGCTGTATTTTATCAATGTGCCATTAAACTTAAAGGGCTGTTCCACCATGGAATTTAGTGTTCCTCTGGATCAACACTTTGGGCTGAAGTTGTGGATGGATTCCACACGCTATGGCTCCAGTGACTGCATGCACAATGCTGTGTTTACTAATGCACCCTGATTTTGGGGTTATGATGCTCCAAATGTCTGATCTGAAATAATGTGTGGACTAATCTATATACGGACATAACCCCCAGACCTCATTAGTATTGGTTACTTGTAGAACTGACACCACTGACCACCTACTCTCTGGTTCTAGGTTCTGAACATCCTGCATGGCCCAACCTGGTAAGTGGATCTTGTATTAGCAGAAGCGCTGTTTGGGCAGTGTCAAAAAAGAAGTCTTGGTTTCCAGTTAGAAAAGATTCTGCCATATAAGGATGATTATATCTTTAACCGTTCCATTATTTTCTGAGCACCTGCCAGGATCGGATAAGATCTAGGTGTTTGTAATAAACCAAATGCTTATCGTCAATTATTCTTGCAGGTCGGAGCATTGTATGGACAGTGGTCTAGGTAAGCGAAACATTGATTTTCTTATGAAGTTGGTGTTAGATTATCTTGGCTGAAGAGGTATTCCTACTTATGAAAACATCTCCCTTCCCACCTGGTGAGGCAATTACTGCATCCGGACAGAATGCAGTGTTGGCTGCAGGTTGAAGCATTGGGTAAAGTGGGAATAATCATCTGTGGATGAAACAAGACTTTTTTTCCTTTAAAAAAAAAAAAAAAAAAAAAAAAAAAAAAAATAAAGAGGAATTGGGTCCAGCCAGTGCTACTGCTCCCATATATTCAGCCTCATCAGATGAGTGTAATTGATGACATGGAGCAGGCAAAGTGTTGCCGCAGGGGAAAAGATTCCGCTCCCATAGCAAACAGAGCGAGCAGATTTCAGCAACATTTTTGACTTGCTTTCAAAGAAATAGAGTTTAACTGTTCAGCAAAGCTGACTGTGTCTGAGGCAATTTCTTTATACCCTGACATTGTTTGGGTATGTTCACATAGATTTTTTTTTTTTTGAGATCAGTGTTTCAGACCCAAAAACAGACCCAAACATGTATATAACAATGTGCAGTGTGATTTACATGGATTTCAATGTAAAACACATATCGGCATTCAGGCAATACGTGTTTTACATACATCTTTTGGATGCGTTTAACAGATCCAATCAAAGAATTGACATGTGAATTCTTACACCAAATATGTGTAACTTTTTTAAAAAAAAATTTATTTGTAAAATGGCGAAAGGGGGGTGATTTGAACTTTTAATACTTTATTTTTCGAGTCCCCCTAGGGCACTTCACCACTAGAGGGCGCGATCGTTAAAACAGCCTAGTGCATTGCATAGACAATGCATTAGGCTGTACCAAGATGGCGTTTTCCCCACTTCCTGCCTGGGGCCGGAAGTGGGGCAAACGAATATGGCAGCGATGGAGGCCTTCACAAGGCTCCCAGCTGCCATGTTCACCCATCGGAACCCTGTGATTACACCGCAGGGGTTCCGATCGGTTCATTTACATGCTGTGGCCATCTTTGCCGCAGCGTCTAAAGGGTTAAACGGCACGGGCAGGTGATGCCGCACCCCCCCCCTCCCCCCCCCCCCCCCCGCACTGTAACCACCGGGTGTTAGCTGCAACTAGCCGCTAACACCAGGCGGCTGTGTAACAGAATCGCGCTGCGATCCTGCTACATAACTCCTTGACGCCACCAGGACATACCCATACGTATAGGTGGGTTAAGGGGTTAAGTCGAGTTGCTGCATTGGCCTCCACAGTCCCCAGACCTCAACCGAACACACCGGTAGAGTTGAAGAAAAAGCTGTATTCTTAACCAAGCGAGTCGACCAGTCTGCACCAACATTGGGAACATGTAGAAGAGTCCTGGCGTCAGATTTTGGTCAAGACATGCTAGAGTCTGATCGAGAGCCCAGAATTCAGGCAGTGCTGAAAGCCAAAGGTGGATTTACCAAATACTGACAAAATAATGATTAACGTTTTAAAGGGGTTATATCATTACATTAAATGGTCTTCAGAATAAGGGGACAGTGAAAACAAGCAACTTTGCAATTGGGTGTCATTAGCAAAGCTGCCTTGTTTTCACTGTCTCCCTTATCTTCATTTTGTGTAAACACTGTTCCCCAGTGCAGCTGCTTCTACAATCAGAAAACAGAATTGTGCCTGATGCTGATGAGTGTAAATGTAGAAGGGAGACAGATCTGTGCTGCTCTGGATGAGTTCATAGAAGACTGGATTCAACTGTAACAAACCCCCAGCTGTGAGAGGAGAAGAGATCAGTGCTCTGAGTTAATAGAAGACTGTCTAGACTGAATGCAGGCATGTGGTATGTAAACGGCTCTTACAAAATAAGACGGCATAGGGAGAGGAACAACAGTGACATGTGGACTCAGAGGGGGGGGGGGGGAGAAGCACACTGACTCAGAGCGAGGATGAACAGTGAAGGGGGGAATGATGTCACCCCCTTCTGTTAAGAAACACCCAGCTGGGATGGGGAAGAAACGCCCCTGGATTTCAGGAACTGAGAAAATGAAGCTACAAGAAAACAGCCGATCTGATGAAGCGATACATCCCCTTTAATTTTAAGGAGAAAAACTGTAACCATGCAGTTACATGACAAGAATCTGCAGATGCTAAATACTTGCAAGTCATATTTATGTATAAAATAGCTGTCTATAAAATGATGGGAGTCTCACATTCAAAGCTGTACTGGATGGTGAGATATGGAGCCTGAAAGTCAGAAGTTCAAAACATTGTTACCATTTTGCTTGTCAGTGTCTGTTCTACCTAAAAGCTTTTAAAATTTTTGATATAAGGGAAAAAAGCCAATGTTACCTTTTTACTAAGTAAAGTGATTACTTAAAAAATGCCCCTGTATGGGGAATTTGAGTCGAGCCCGCTAAAACGCACAAAGATGGCTGACAGATTTTTGGTTTTGGGGCCATTTTAACTTGGTGGGTTGACTTGATGGTTATCAATCACTAAACTGATGTAGCTGTTAAAAGGGGGGGTTATCTTTACTTAAATTTAGGGTACAGTCATGATTCTGTGAGGGAAAACCCAGCCGGCCCACTCAGGGGTTACGGCCTGACTTGGGGGTGTATCGGACAAGGGCAAACCGAAACATTTTTACATTTTAATCCCTGTCCACATGGGCACAGGAAGACCCAGGGAGTGCGAGCGGACACCCTACTCGCCCACAACCCTGAACGGCTGGGAGAGATCTGTTTAGCCACGCTGGTTAAACAAAGCTCTACCAGCCCAATAACCTGCCACCAGCTCCTAGTTATAAGACCGGTCTGTTACCAACTTACAACAAGGCCAGGAACCAGCCTTGGGGTACCTATATTTTAAAGACAGAGTAATAGGCGGGTGAGGCCGATGATCAAGACAGACTAGCTCATATTAAAGTTTATAGATTTTAATTCACCTTGGAGGGTGCACTAGATAGACAATATGTACAGAGGGATAATATTATACAGGGATTGGTCAGAGGTGCAAATATAAGTATGGTTACAAACCAAGGCATTAAGATGTGTCCAGTTACCCGAGGCTGGCTTGGTGCTGGGCCGCACATGGGGGGGGGGGGGCTAATGTGGCCTTGCTTCTGTGTGGCTGCTTCTGGAATGCTGATGTCAGGTACCCCCTCCTGAAAGCAAACCTGGGCTTCTGCTTAGAACCGTAATCGGACAGCCCACGTGGCAGTCCCCTACACTCCCCTCACACCTCTGGGACAGTCTACAAACTCCTCCCTCTCTGGCCATGCCATTTTTTGACAAACACAAAATGGACTGTACCGTGGCAGGGCATTGGGACAGAACTGAGCCAGTGGCACCATCAGAACCGGATGGGCCTAAGCTACGCACTGGTACCAGTCATGCCTATCCTATTGGCTTTCTAAGGCCAGCTTTGTGTTCCTGCCTTACCCTGCAGCCTAGAACCTCGGGAGCGGCAGCGGGACGTGTGGAAAGTTTCTTATTCTAAAATATGAAACCGCCGTGGACCTGTTATGAACGGTTCTCCCATAAATCTGTATGAAATATCGGGGCTGCTGTGTCTGCTAAAGGCCTGGGAGTCTGAGAGCCCATGTATTTTCAGGTGCTAATGAATTTGCATGAGGTTTCTTTCATGTGCTAACCTCCTGCTTGAGTGGCTTCCCCTCTGTCCTTGTTCACTGGGGCTGAATGTCTCTTGCATAATTGACATCTTCCTCTGGAAGGGCATTTACAATGGGTCTGAGCTGTGGGCTAATTGAGGCTTTCTGACTTGAGTTATGAAGTTTGAGGGGGGATGACTTGTCATTTTTGCAATCCTATATGTGAGGGTTAAAAGATGTGGTTTGGTTTTCTGTATTCTCAAACATTCTAACTTGATGTTCTTGCTGTGACATTTAACTCTGACACATTTTTGTAATGCAATTATATTTGTAGGGTTGTCTGATCTTGTGATGTAGAACATCTGGTAATAGAATCTTCAAACCCATAATCTTGCCGATTTATTATCTTGTTCCTTGTTCCAGCAGTTGGATGAGGAGGGGTTGGCGTGTTCTTGCCAGACTCTGAACTGGTAAATTAAATGGAGACTCCAGATGGGACATTAGCCAATGATGGTTGAAGAGTAGTGGACAGAAATTATTTCTGACAATCAATGAAACTGAGGCTTTTGGTTTCTTCTGTTTAGTGCTGCTCTGACTTTTTTAAATTAGGGTTATATTTTAACAAAGCTCTGCTAGTGCAGTGCACACATTACTATGCCCAGTGAGTGTCTCTGAAGAGGTAACCTGCAGATGAATAGCCTTATTTGAATTTTGAGGTTTTTCAGATTTACTTAGTACAGTATGTACAGTGAAGTAAATTATTTGATCCCTTGCTGAATGTGTAAGTTTGCCCACTGACAGACATATGAACAGTCTATAACTTTAAGGGTAGGTTAAATTTCACATTGAGAGAATATCAAAAATCCAGAAAATCACATTGTATAAATTATATAAATGTATTTGCATTTTGCAGTGAAATGAAGTATTTGATCCCTCTGGCAAACAAGATTTAATACGTGGTGGCAAAACAGTAGGGACTGTGTTTTTTGGGTCATAGGCAGCATTTCTCTTCCTCCAAACACGGCGAGTTGTTAATGCCAAAGAGCTCAATTTTTGTCTCCTCTGACCACAGCACTTTCTCCCAATCATTCAGATGTTCAATGGCAAACTTTAGATGAGCATGCATATGTGCCTTCTTGAGCAGGGGGACCTTGCAGGCACTGCAGGATTTTAAACCAGGGGTTCCCAAACTCCAGTCCTCATGCCTCACCAACAGGTCTGGTTTTCCTTAGCAGTGTTCAAGTGATTTAATTATACTGCACAGGTGAATTAATAATTGTGCGTGCATTCTGTGGGATATCCTTAAAACATGACCTGTTGGTGGGGTGTGCGGACTGGAGTTTGGGAGCCCCTGTTTTAAACCATTACAGTGTAATGTTACCAATGGTTTTCTTGGTGACTGTGGTCCCAGCTGCCTTGAGATCATTAACAAGTTCCCCCTGTGTAGTTTTGGACTGATCTCACCTTCCTCATGATCAAGGATACCCTACAGTGTGAGATTTTGCATGGTGCCCCAGATCGATGTCGATTGACAGTCATTTTGTATTTCTTGCATTTTCTTACTATTGCACCAACAGTTGTCTCCTCACCCAACATCTTACTTATGGTTTTGTAGCCCATTCCAGCTTTGTGCAGGTCTATGACCTTGTCCCTGACATCCTTAGAAACCTCTTTGGTCTTGTGCATGATGTAGAGGTTAGAGCCTGACTGATTAATTGAGTCTGTGGACAGGAGTCTTTTATAAAGGTGCCTATTTAAACACTGTCCTTTAATGCAGAAAAGGGAATTAAATTAGGAGCGTCTAACTGGTCTGTAGGAGCCAAAACTCTTAATGGTTGGTAGGGGATCAAATACTTATTTCTCTCAGCAAAATGCAAACTTATATAATTATACAATGTGATAACCTGGATTTTATTTTTGATATTTTAACTCTCCATGTTAAAATTAACCTACCCTTAAGCTATTTGGGCTCCCCGCTATATTTAGCAAACAAATGCCCCTAGTGGGCCACCCAGAATTTTTGCAAGGTCTAACAAATGACCATCTTAGCAAATGGAAAATATTGGGTCATTTGATATGCCCTAACTGGAACACCTACCTTTCTCTATCAGAACTTCAACAACTTTACAAACTCCCCAAATCCCACTTCCTTGCCTTTGGTCAGGTAATGGGCTTCCTGCGAGTGAGAGTAATACAGATAGGACGAGAATTCTCTCTTACTCCTTGATGAGATTATGGCCCCCCTTCTAGCCGTCATTCTCTATCTAGAATATATGAAGGCCTCAGGAGTGCGGATAACCAGGGTAAGGAGAAAACTCTGTTTACCAGATCGGAAAAAGCCTTCCCAAACATGGACCTCCCCCAGATTGTCTTGGAAGGTTGGAACAAGATAAAGCGGTCATAAACAAGAGATGGAGGGAGTCTCACTTCCGCTTCATTCACCACGCAATTTTTGGTTTCAACCTCCCGCCCCATTCTCAGATCCCACAACGTAAAACGGCCTGTCCAAAATGTCAAAAGCCAAAATCAGACCTGATACATGGTATGTGGTTGTGCCCAGACTCCCAACTCTTCTGGACAGGACTCCATACCGTTTTACGGAGGAAGTGGGAAATCTCATTTCCACTCTCCGAAATCTTTTTGTTTCACGACCTTTCCGACACGGGAAAATATCCTAAATTACCACATATCATTCTAGTAGCGGCAAAGAGGACCCTGCTGAACCATTGGCTGGAGGAAAATGTCCATAGAGTGGGGGAGGTATGGGCACAGGTTAAGCATTATCTCAACATGGAGTGACAGGAGGTGGAACTCGCCAAATCCGGGCAGTACCCTTTTTAAAAAATGGACCCCCTTCATAGAAAACTTCTTAATTAAGAACGAAATAACGCAGCTGGTAACCCCCTTTAAATTGACCAGATGGTATTTAGAGGGTGAACTTACTGGGACTTTGGGGAAGCTGAAGCTGGATTAACAGGAGCATCTATTCTAGGTAACCCTATCTCCTACTCTACAAATGCCGCTTGGAGATTGTCCTTGATGGCCCCTTTATTATACCTTCCTGAGAAGGAATTTCGATAACCAGACAAATACACTTCTAAAACAGTCACTATGATTTTGTCCCTTTTACACTGGTGGATAGGACTGTTTAAATTGGATAGGATTGTTTAAGTTATTTAATCCGTTTAAAATGTTCAAATATTATTGTCTGAACCTGCTGTCGGGTTATGCAGGTCCTATGTTTTGGAAATCTTACTTTTCGGTTGTTAATTACTGGCACAATGTACTCAGTTTCGAGTTTCCCCTATACACACAGGACTGCCTGCATTGGCTCTGATCTCATCAATGTTACTCCAACCAGAATGATTTTTGTATATCTGCAACCCAGATCGATGTTCTGTACCTTACCGTGAGTTATGTTTATCTTCTTTGAAAACTTTAATAAACACATTTATATAAAAAATTAACCTACCCTTAAATTATAGACTGTTCATGTCTGTCAGTGAGCAAACTTACACAATCGGCAATGGATCAAATAATTATTTCCTTCACTGTATGTATACGAACCTGTGCACACACTTATAATGATATACATACTGTAACTGGAATCCTACTGACCTGCAGGATAATGATAGCATGTCCCTTATATATGCATTTGGAATGAAACTACCACAAAAAATGGTGTAATTTGAGGTTCACCTCCCAAATTTTGGGGGTTTCCTAGTACATAATTTGGTCAATGGTACCATTTAAATTACATCAAAACAAGCTCTTATGTGCTCTGTAAAGGTGGAAGAAAATACTAAAGCAATGCAAACCATAATCGCTGTGGAGTTGGATGTTCACACAGCGGTTTTGAATATTGTTTCCGGTACATTTTACGTACCGTAAAACTCACCCCAAAACATATTCAACAATGTTCAGTGTGCTTTTACATTGAAAGCCATGTAAAACCAGTGTCTTCGGTCAGATGTTGCCTGTTTTCCTTTTTTTTTTTTTTTTTTTTTTTGGGATATGTAAAACGGACTTGTCAACGTTTGATCCATTTTACACAGCAGAAGCCCTGTTTAAAACTATAGAGTGCATTTCTGCTCACAGAAAATGTATCCAAACGCACCACCGTGTGGTTAGGGGTGTGAATGCGTTTGACGCTGTGTGAACATGCCCTTAAAGGGATATTTCTTTTCAGTAATGTGGAGACCACTCAAGAACAATCCCACCTCCAGTATGTAACTAGTCAAAGCTGAAATCCCTGTACTTAACTGTACTGATGAAAATGGAAGTGTTGATAACCCTAATAAAAGTAAACTTGAGACCTTCATTAGAAGCTTTACTGTTTTTTTGTGTTTTTTTTTTTTTTTTTAGATGGTTGGAAGAAGCTGAAGAATACTGATTTGAGAAATGACAAGCAAGAATATAACAGGTCTCCACTCTGTAATAAAGAGGATTTATAACAATATGGCTGTAATTGTTCTTTGTGTACCAAGTTTCTGAACACTTGGCATGGTTAGATTTCCCATTTCTTGAGAACAATGCAGTTAATAGGGGTTAACTAGAAAACGCTTTCATACAGACTAAATCATATGGTCCTCTTAAGCCCAGAGCATCACATTTTGTCCATTTTGTAACAACTCGCATCCTTCCCTTCACTGGTGCTGCAGGAAACTTGTGGTCAGTTTTCCTTGCCGGAAGGGGGACATATTCTAATCATGTCGTCAAGGGCCAGTTCTAACAAGCGGGAATTGTCAGATGGCTACCCCTGAAAAAGTACAGCAGTTGGGTTTCCCCCCCCACATACAATTTATTTTGGGTTTTCCTCTACAGTTTATAGTGTGGTTAATGGTACCATTAAAAGTACAGCTTGTGCTACAGGAAAGAACACATGTCTATGTAGATGGAAAAGGTTATGCTTTTGGGAAGGTGGGGAGGGAAAAAAACGGCTGTGGGTTTTATAGAGTTTTAGTGTAGAGATCCAAATAAGGTGGAAGGTTCTGTGTTAAAATGTACCTTTTTTACTACATTGTTCTAGGCGTGGATTTCATAGAAACAATGTGCAAAATCAATACCTATCGATCTTGTAGCCCAGAATTTTTGTGAGTGGGGGGAAAAAAATGTAGTGGGTACTTAACTTGCAATGAGTAGTGGTGAGTGCTCTGTATTTAGGATAGTAGGGTGCAATAGTCCTCACAGGGTCATCCAGGAAATAGTGTCCCACTACTGGCAACAATCTATCATCTCTCGATTTCCCTCATACAAAGTGATCCTAAAGTGTCCAGTGCTTGTGAAAAGAATTGTTAGTATTTATCAACTGCCCTGTACAATAGTGGGAAACGATCCACCATCTGTCTCCAAAAGTTTGTGGGATGATGGAAAGAAAATATTAAGCATCTGTGGCCACCAGCACTGGGAACATTACGATTCTCAAATTAATGAGATGGTGGTGTAACATACAGTTGGGTTACATTATTATGCCCATTTTCTACTTCCAGCAGAATGTAGCTCATGAAGGAAGTAACGTGTTGTGAGCTGGCTTGGTGGGTGGATAAGGTGTGTGGTGATCTGCACACATCTCTCATTGTGGTCATGGGTAAAAAGAGATGATTGGCTTTTGGGCTGAGTGGCGGTATTTCTGAAACTGTGCTGTTTGAACGGTTCAGGTGCTGCTGTGATGAAAGTGCAGCGTGAGTGGACACATCGCAGATAAGTGATATGAAAACTGCAGAGCACCATGTGCCATTGAGGTGAAAGGTTGGGCAAGGTCTCCCTTTGTTACATGTGTTTGAATGGGAATATACTCCAATTGGGCGTGTGGTATGCTTTCATTTTTTTTAGTTATCTTTTTTTTTTAACTTATGTGATGTTACATATGGTGCAACTAGTGGTTTTGTTTTTTTGTGTGGAAAATGCACTGGGTTCAGGATGTGGACCAGCCCTAATAGCTGGGGCCAATCTATGTCAAGAATGAAAAGAAAATGCACCATGTGAATCTATCCTCGGCTTGAAACCACATGTTGCAATAAGTGTGCTGTGAAAATAAACTGCACTTGGTTTTCTGCAGATTGCTGTAAGGTGTGATCAGAAGAAGTCAGTGTGGTGTTAGTTCTTCTAATCAACATCTCCATTGGGGACTGCGTTAGAGCCAGTGGCACACACGGAGCATTAGGATTGGGAGTCATTGGACAGATTTCTGCACCGGACATAAACTTGTACTGTTTTTGCCTCCTATACTTTACTACTTGATGGTGTTTACACCCTTGAAAAGAATTGGCATGTTTCAATATTTTGAAACCACCGAGAATCCGACAGTACACTGTGCTGTATAGACAACAAACGCCTGTGCTGTAGTCTATACAGCTTGGGTTTTTAACCACTGTGTTAAAAATCTGTCGGAATACGCAACCTGCTGCATATTCCGCCGGAGTCCAGCGGTTTGCTGTCAGTTTCCCATACATTCAGTTGTACAGGCCTGCGGCAAAAACTGTGGTCCTGCATAGGACATAATGCTGTCAGCTTTCCAACGTATTTTATCCTATGCTGTGTGCAGCTGTGAATTATGCATGGATGCTATATATATTGTTCAAGTAGAGTACGGCATCGACCACCCAGATACATGAAGTAAACAGGAGGTCAGGATCTAGGGATTAAGAGATCAAACTGTTACAGACATGGCAATAACAATTATG
Organism: Phyllomedusa bahiana; assembly: GCA_025379985.1. Classification (NCBI taxonomy): domain Eukaryota; kingdom Metazoa; phylum Chordata; class Amphibia; order Anura; family Hylidae; genus Phyllomedusa; species Phyllomedusa bahiana. The sequence goes on from JAODAL010003706.1 coordinate 12,707, forward strand.
TGTAATGGTATTTTTTATTTTTTGTATTATTAAAATGGCAAAAGGAGGGTGTTGAATTTGTTTTTGAGGAAATGAATAAGTGATCGCTTGTTCTCTACAGTACACTGTGGTATATAGTCTTTTCATCAATCACTGCCAGGGTGAAATAAGAGGTACAACTATCAAGTCTGTCCTGGGTAGTTTGATCAGGAGCTAAATCAGGCACCCCCACTGCATCAGTTTGCCCAAATTCTTTTTTTTTTTTTTTTCTTTCCCATATAAAACCACTACTGGAAGCAGGGAAAGGTGTTGAGACTCAACTAGGGCATAACTTGTTAAACAGCATTTTGTATGTATTTTTTAGTTTAAGGCTGTCTAGGTCGTCATTTTCAGGGCAGCTCTGCCGATGTTTAGGAAGGGTTAAGCTAGGGTTCAGAATAGTGGAAATTTCCTTTGCCTGGACTCTGTAGGCAGCACACCATTGGGCTATTACTTCCACTAGGTTCAATTAGAAGAGACTGGTTAACAAGCCATAGCTGAATCAACCACTTAAGGGTGCTTTCACACAGCGCAGTTATAACTGCGCTCCAATTATCTGCCTTTACTACCAGCAAGCTTTTATCACTTGTCTCAATTATTCAGAAGGTGTTTCAAATGAGTCATCAATTACTGTGATTGAAGTCTTGTGGATTACAAACACACTAATTGATATCTAAACTGTTTGGAAAGTGAGTAAACTGAAAGAAGCTTGCTGTTTTTTATTTTTATTTTTTCAAACAAATTTTATTGCATTTTTAAACATTTAACAGTTAACACATATCTGACTTGTAATAGTGGTCACATCACGTATTTCCATAATCTCCAGGCCTGTGCCTGGAATCTGTAAACAATACATACAGAGAAAGAAAACATCTTACAAAAGTATAAAGGAAATTAAACAAAATACCAATACCACTAAAGTGCACATATGCGTCCTATTATCATCTCTCGCGACCGTGTGATCTTCTATGTGACCCCATACACAAGGCTAAAGTTCCTCAGACCTGAAGTCTCCCCAGTGTGCCCCCAATTCCCTCCTTACAATACCAATCGGTATATTGGAACCTTTGCATGAGGGCTTCTATCTCCCTGTCCAGAAAGCGACACCAATTTAAAGGGTTTAAAACCCTTTACCTCTGTCCCCCATTTGTCAGCTATAAGAAAACCCCTCCACTGTTTTATACCCCAGAATTGACGGGAGAGTGGGCTTAAGCAAAAACCTAAAAAGGGGTTTTTCCCTTTTTGCTGCCAAAAAGAAATTATAATTTATTCCGGGAAAAAACCGGGGGAGTGGAGCCGGTTCCCCTAAACCCCACCCCCCAAACCGAAAAATTCCGGACCCCCTGGGGCATAAAAAGATCAAGAACTGTTTTTTTCTATGGACCCCAAAGTAAAAAGCTGGATATTTTTGGAGAATTGCCCCATAGGTTTGTGGGGAAAACCTGCACCCCACCCAAGCCCCGTCCCCCATGGGTCCATTTTTTTTTTTGGGGGCCGCATTTGGGCAATGCGCAATCTATGGGGGAAATTCGGGAAAAGGGGGGGGGGGATTGAAAGCATAAAAAAGGCGTTTTTAAAAATTTTTTTGAATAATTTCCCCCCCCGCCAGGTCTCGCAGAAATGTTTTTTCTTGGTCACAACAACCTTCGGGATCATATCCGGGATCTGGCATTTTCCCAAAAAACGGGCGATTTCCAGTAGTGGAATGCCTGAAAAATCCCTTTTTTTCCCTGCACCACCCCCTCTTTACCCAGGATGAGCCTCGAAAGACATGGGTTTTTCCTTGGGGGTTTGGGGGGGGATAAACAAAAATCAAAAATTTGGGTTTTTATTGGGTCCCCTTTGGAAAAACATTTTTTCGCCCCCCATTACAAAATGAAAAAGCTGTTTAGGGGGGGGGGCCAAAAGTTTTTGATTTTTGGGAAACGATCCCCCCTTTTAAAAGCATCCCCTTTTGGGGTTTTAAAAACCACTCCAAAAGGCCTCAAAAAGCATCAACGCCTTTGCGTTGCCCCCCCCTTTCCTCCCCTCCATTTTCCAAAACATGGGGGTTACCTGACCTAAACCCCAAAACTCGGGGGGGTCCCCAAATGGGAAAGTCCTTTGGAGAGAGGGGGAAGGAAAGGCCTAGCGTTTCCCCTCAGCTCCTTCCAGGCCATTTTTGCCCCCAGAACAAGGGGAGAAAACCCTTAATCAGAAAAAGGCAAGGAAAAACATAGGTTGGACAAAGGGCCCTGGGGTCCCAAAGGGGGGCGCATCAATTCCCTTTCAAATTTCCCAAATTGAAAAGCGAAAACCCGCCCCCCAATCCTTCTAGAAATGGGGACAAAGTCAAACCCCAAAGGGTTTAAAAAAACCCCTAAAAACCGGGAAAATTCAGTTCCTTCCCCTTGCCCTAACTGGGGGTTTAAATTTAATTTTTTTGGAAAAAGCGGGTTTTTTTTTTTTTTCCCCTGCCCAAAATAAACCCAAAATTTAAAACTCCTTGGCTTTTTCTAGATTTTATGTCTGTATGGTCTTAGCGGGAAAGGGGAGGGTCTGAAAGGAAAACAGCATGTGGGGAAGCAGACCATTTTTTATGGCGTGGGCACCCTAACCGCCAGCGACAATGGCAATGGAGGGCCAAAACCAACCCCTTTGGGCCCTGGGAGTTTTTATTTAAAAAGGGGGGGGGGATATTTTTTTTTGAAAACGGGTCCGGGGTTCCAAAACCCACCTTAATCCCAAAAAATGGGTTAATGTTTTTCCTAAACCCTTGGGAAATTATCAAAACCCAGTTCCCCCACTGGGATTTGGGTTTAGCTTCGGGCCAATCTCTAAAAATTTCCCCTTTGGAAAACTTTCCTTTGTATCCAAAAAAACGGTACCAAAATATTAAAGCAACTCCGGGCCCCTTGGAGAAACTGAGTAAAGGGGAAAACATAAAAATATAAAAAGAAGGGCCGCAAAAAATACGGTTTTAAACCCTTTTTGGGTCCCAAACTGGATCCCCAAAAAAAGATCAGACTCCTCTAGAAAAACCCCCGGGGCCCAAAAGGTTTCAAAGGGCCCAATTTAAAAAAAAGCAAGGAGGAAATTTGGAAAAAAAAACCCTTTCTTGTTCCCTTTTTTTTGGAGGGGGATTTTTGGAAAAAGGGAAACCCCGGGGGGAAAATTTGGGCTTTTGGGGTTTTCCCATAAAGGGCCAGTGAAACAGAACCCTAAACGCCCTGTTTTTCCCCCCGGGTTTTCCGGGAAAAAAAACCAAAAACCCCAAACCCATGGGGACCTTATCAACGGCCTTTTTTTTTGCATCTAAGGCCCCAAACCAAAAATAAATAAAAGCCTCCCCCTTTTTTTTGAAAAAGGGCCCCCTTTTGCTTTGGGGAAACCCTTTTCCCCAAACCCCCGATATACTTTCCTGAAGTTTTTTCCCACCGCCCCCCCCTTCTTTTTCCCCCTTTATGAACCCCTTTTTTGGGAGGGTCCAGCCCAAGGTGGGGCCCTTAAAACAAGCAAGACAAACAGCCAAAACTTAGACAAAAATCTTCTGGTCGACCCCCCTGGGGATATGGGGGCCAAAAAAATGCAGGAAGCGGGTTTTTCCCTTTCTTGGGGAAAAATTTTTTAATGTAGAAATTTTTGATTCCGGCGAAAAGGCTCATTAGGGCAATACGATTTAAAAAACTCCTTTTGGAACCTGGGGGTGTTTCTTGAAATCAAACCTCCCGGGGTTACCCCTTGATAACCTCCCCCAAGGGGGAAACCCACCCCCATTTTCCTAAGGGCCTTGCCTGCCGGGGTTCAAAGTTTGGGGGGGGGGAATGGGGGGGGGGGGGGGGGGGGCCAAAAATCTTTGGGGGGGGGGGGGGGGGGGGGGGAAAAACCCTTCCCCACAAAATTTTTTCCCCCGTACCCCCCAAATTCCTCCCTTTTGGCCCCGAACCCCCCAACCAAGGGTGGGAAATTTTAAAATTTTGGAGAAAAACGCGCCCCATCCCCTGTTTGAAATTGTCCCCCCAGAGAGTAAAAGTGGGGGCAAAAAAAATTTCTGAGGGGTTTTCCGAAAATCTTTCCCGGGATCAGGGGGAAATAATCCCTTTCGGGGGGCGAAGCGCTTGTATGTGCGCGGGTTTTATGGGCCCCCTTTTCAGCACCGGGGAAAAAATTTTCCCCGTTTTGTTTCCATATCTTAAGAGTGTGGAGTTAAGGGGTGACCTTTTAAAATTCCTCTGTGCATCTGCCCAAAGGTCAAACTCTTTTTTGGGCCCTTTTTTTCCCTTTCCCCCCTTTGGGGGCTTGCCCAAGCTACTCCAAGAAAGGTTTTATAGCTCCCTAACTTGTTCGGGAAGCAGTCAATGGGCCTCCTTCATTTTGCTTTTAATAGAGGGAAAAGTAAAAGGCAAGACACACCCTCTAAGTCCCCCCCGCCTTCGGGGTTTTGGCCCAATATAGGGGGGGGGTTCGCCCCGGGGAAAAAGGGTTTCCAAGAATAGGTCATCCCCCCAACCCTAACCTTTCCCCCAGCGAAATAATCCCCTTTTTTGCGATTTGGGAAAGGGAAATTTCCCAAAAAATAAAATCGAAACCCCTTTGGGGAAAAAATTCCCAAATCAAATCAAAACTGAATTGGGATAAATCAGAGATACCATGTTAAAAATTTTTTGGCATTTTCGACTCTGTTTTTGAAGGGTTAAAAACCCCAAAAAGGGGAAAAACCTAGACCACGACTGGTGGCCCCGGGGAAAAAAAGGTAGTCCCGTTAAAGGGGATTTCGTTCTCCCCAACAATCATGAAGACCGGGCGGGTCCATGAGGTGGCTTAAGATTTCCCTTTTTGAGACGTAGAAATGCCCTTTGCTTTTTTTCCCTTGAATTTTTCCCCCTCCCAACCTACTACCCCTCCACCAACCTACAACCGCTTCATGCTCCCCCCAAAATTTTTGGGCATTTTTTTTCGATGGGGTTGAAAAATCCTCTCCCTAACTCCCAAAAAAATACCCCTTTCCCGGGCCCAAAGGGTCCATAATTTTAAAAGAGGGTTTAAAGGTTTCACATTCTCCCCCCCCTTTAATAAACTAGAGGGGAAAGAACTCCCCCTTTCCAATCGTGCCCATGTAAACCAGTCAAAAGGAAAATTTTTTTATGAAAAACTGACTCCCCCGGGGCCTTTGCCCAGCACGGAGGGGGACCCAAAGGCGCGACCCACCCACAGCCCCTCCAATCACTTTTTTAAAATCACTTTCGATGCTTTTCCGCAGGGGGGACCACATCAGGGCGGACCCCTTTTTAGACCGGATCTTTTTCCCTTTCCGTTTTTTCGGATAAGGACCCCTTTTTTTGTTCCAAAGGAAATTTTTGAACCCGGGGAAAACTTTTTAGGAAATTTTTTAAAAAGGAAAAAGCGTGGGTTGGCACTGGGGGTTTTCCCGGGAAAAGGGCCAGACATTTTGGGGCAAATTTTCTGGGGCATTAACCAGAGAAAGATAAATGGACGAAAATGAAACATAGAAAAAATTCGACAAACGGGTTTAAACTCGCAAAATAAGAAATGCAAACATTTCCCAAATCGGCAAGAAAAAGTATAATGACGCGGGAAGGGGGGGGCTTTTGGGAAACCCTGCCTTCCATGCGTTGGGGGGGGACTCCCTTTTTTTTTCCATTACAGGGAAAAGAAATTTTTTCCCCCAACAAGAACCCGGCCCCCCCCCCCCCCCACCGAAAAAAACCCTTTGGGAAATTTTCTAGATTTTCTCAGGTTTGGGGCCCCTTTTAACCCATTTTAAAGTGATGAAGAAATTTGGGGCATCCAAGACAGCCCTAAAAAAGGGGACCCCTATGAAAAAACCCTTTCCCCTCCCAAAAAAGGGGAAATTTAACCAAGGATTTTTCATACAGTAAACCCCCCCCCCCTCCCCAAAAAACCTGATCCTCGCCGAGCGGGGTGACCAAACTCCTCACCCGGGTAGATTCCCGTCAGGGTCCGGCTACTGCCTTCTTTGGGCGAAAGGGGGAGGTGGTGACAGAGATCGTGAGCGAGCCCACAGCCCCCTTTTTTCCGTCTCCCCTAGAGGTCTAAAGGGGTATCCGCGAAAAGTCGTCTCGGGTTTAAACGTGGGGGGAAACGAGCTGGGGGTTTTGGAGACGGGTATCTCTCTGAAACTCGTAAGGGCGCGGAGATCCTCTTCTGCTTTCCCCAGCCCAGTTTTAAGAACCTGGGCGGGCCATTTAATCCAGACCCTTTAGGGTGGCCGGGGAAAGAATCGGAAAACGAATCTTCTGTCAAAATATTGCCCGTACAGAATTTGCTGAAAAGGGGCGTCTTCTCTAGACCTCTGGGGGGGGGAAATCTTTAAATTTAGCACCACCCTTTTGTCCCTGGAGTGTAATGGGGTATTTCGCCCTGCGATATGCCCTCAGGTTTTTTTAGCCTTAAACATTAAAGCCAGGAAAATTTTATTACAAGTGGGGGCTCTTCGCCCTTGGGTTTAGATTTAGATGCTGGGCTATCCCTTTCCCCCCGGGCCCCACTCGGTTATTCTTTTAATAAAGGGAGCCCATGGTTGATTTCCCAGGGCAGCCGGGAGCTCCCTTTTCCCGGGGAGGGGGGTTTTAGGGGCGCTGGTTTTAAACATTCAGAAAACCCACCCCACCTCAAGTTTTCTCCTTCTGGAGCGTTTTTTAAGGTCTTTGTTTCTTCATGTTGCCCAGTTTTTGCCCTTTTTCACAGAGTTTCAGATGGGGTTAGAGTTTCTGTTGCATCTCCCAGGTCATTTACTCTGTTTTTTTTAATTCTTGGGGTCTGGGAGAGTGGACTTGAACATCCTGCAGTACTTGAACAGAGAGGCCTGGGCGGTGGGGTTCAAGAGCCGCTTGCAGAAACTGGGCTAAATTTTCTTGCTTTCTTCTGTAGCCCGAAGCCCAAAAAAATTATTCGGCATATTTTCAAACCCGGGTTCCCAAAGATTTCCCGGGATCCCGCTGGCTAGGGGTTTTAGGAAAAAACCTGCGTAGTCCCCCCCCCCCCTTGCTGCTGCTGGGAAATGCTGTGGTTAAACCCTATTTTTTCTGGGCCCCACGTGGCAGGGGGAAACCATTTTTAGGGGTAAAATTGGGGGCGTATCCCCTGTTTTTGCTCCGGTCTTTTGGGGGGCTACCGGGGTAGATACTTCCCTTTTACAGGGGGTGGGCTGTCAGGACTGGGGGGTTTTAAATCCCCCCTGAACGCCAGACTGTCCCGCAAAACAAAACAGCAGGTAGTTTTCCCGCGCTGTTTTAAAGCAGGGTTTTCTGCATCAGGTCCCCTTTAAATATGCGCGGCAGTTAAAGGGCCCCAAGCCCCTTGTTTTCGGCGGGGTGATCACAGCAGGGGGGTATCGAAAATAAGCCCCCCCGCTTCCTTTTGGGACTGGCGAGCAAACATGTCAGGGAACCCCCAAACCGGGGGTTTTTCCCCAAACGCCCGGGGTGACAGGGGGGGCAGGATCTCCTTACCCCACTCCCGGCAAGTCTCCCCCTCAAGGCCTCTACTTAAATGCCCCTTGGGGGCGCCTGCGCCTTTTGCCCCTCCCCCTCCAGGAAGCAGGGCCGGGCCCTGTGCGCTAAAATGTCCCCCAAACTTTAGGGCCCCCAGGAAACGGCAAGTCCCACCCTTCCGGGTTTATGTCGGGGAAATGCTCCCCGGGACCCCGGGGGGGCTGTGCCCACGGGGGTTTGGGGCCCGGTCAGCCTGTTATAAGCAGCTTTAAAGGGGGTATTAAAAACCGGGGGGCGGGGAGCCATCCCACCACGTCTTTATGCGCCGGAAAAGGGGAAATTCAAACTTTTCTGGTAATAAAGGCAGTATAATTGGGCGCAGTTAAAAAATGGGAAAAAACTGTCTATTTGAAGGCCAAACCAAAAATGTTTTCCCAATAAAGCCTGACGGACCCACCAAGCCCAGTATTGGGATGTACAATAAGGAAAATTTTTCTTTTTTGGGGGGAAAAACTGTGCTGCCCCCGGAAAATCCAGGAAAGCAAAAAAATTTCAAATTTTCCCCAAACAAACCTATTTCACCCCCCAATTTGGGGTTTTAAAAAAAAAACTTCCCGAAAGGGGGGCACCCCACAGCATTTCTGATATTTGCCAAAGGGTTTAAAACCCCGCAGAGAGGGGTTCCAACTGTAAAAGGTTTTACAAATGTTGATGGTGAGGGCCAACTTGTGGCCTTACGTATTTGATCTCAAAGCAGGGGTCGGTGGAATGGGGCTCCGAGGTTTTAATCTTGAACAGAAAACAGGGAAAGTTTTTTTTATACCTATTTAATCAAGCGGGGCCAAGTTCCTTGCCGGTATTTAAACCTTTTTTTATTTCCAAAGAAATTGGGAGGAACAATGCTTCAAACCAAACCTTGTGGGTTTAAATACCCTTTTAAAAATTGGGGCACAGCTCTTTTTCTATTCATGTAAGTTTTATACACTAATGCAGAAAGGCCAGGGTTTAAAAATCTCTTGATTTAATTTGGGAAGTTGGGAAAAACTTTTTTTTTAAAATTTTAAAAAGAATTTTTTATTTTAGGGAAAAACCGTGACAATCATTCAATACACAATTTCTAGGTACAGAGAAATAGTACAATATCACATATGCTGTTTACATGTGACATAATGTGAAATGCAATTGGTACACCCCAACCACCGTGTGGTACCAGATCCCCCCCTAGAGTGGGTTTTTTTTTCTTTTAAATTTTATATGTTTTCTTTTTCTTTTGACCTCCCCCTTTTTAACCCCCCCTCCACAATTACCTCATTTTTTTAAATTTTGTCACGTCATAGTCTCTCTGGACTAGAACATAAACAAAAATGGCATCCAACATTTTCTAAACCCTTTAAAACGCTGAAGTCTCTATCTCCTAGATAACTTATCCTAGGCACTGCCTGAACGGTGTATACCAGCGGTGGCGAACCTATGGCACGCGTCCAGAAAGGGGGCACTCTGACCCCCCCACCCCGGCACGCCCCCCGCCCCCCCACTCACGTTTATTAAAGCAGCAACAGGAACATTTTTCCCCCCCGCTGTTTTCCCTTTTAATTTTTTGCCCGCCCTCCTTGTCCCCCCCGCGGGGGGCCCTCCCCCAAAATGTTCACGGGGGGCGGGAATCATGGGCGGGGTGCCACACTGGGTTTTAAAAGACAGCCATCGGGGCGGCATTTCCCTTTAAAAGCCCCCGCAAAACAGGGCGGGCTGTTGATGAGGTCAAGCCTACAACAGCCGCAGTCGAGCAATGTAAGTGCTGCACTCCCCCCAGTTCAAGGGAAAAACTGAAAAACAGGGCAGTAATTGGAGCTTTCCGCCGCGCAGGCCCGACTGCTTTCACACAGCTCCCCCGACTGAGCACTTAAAAAATCTCAGCGGAGCTCAGTGAAACGTCCCGGGGCAGAAGGAGAAGGGGGGGGGTGTCCCGCCGGGATGTTTCAGGAGCCAGGAACCCGAAGCGCTTCTGTTTGTCCCCCCTTTCCCCCCCTGTGACCCGCTGGGTTTGGGAACAGCATCCTGAAATGTGGGCCTGGTACGGTCATTTTGTGTTTATATATATGTTATACAAAGGGGTTTTACAATGGGGGTATTGTGGGGTGTTTATGGGTGTGTGTGTTTTTCACATGGGGGGCTGTATAAAAGCATTTTTTTAAACTCTATATAAATTCCTTTGAGAGCTTTTATAAAAATGCCCGTTGGGGGGTTTTGGAGTCGGCAACCGAAGCCCCCACTCCTCAATTTCCCCCCTACCTCCCCAAATCCCTCATATAAAGGAGCATGTTTAAGGATAACTTTAAATTAGTAAAAAGGTAACATCACTTTTTTTCACCTTTTTATACAAAAATCAAACAAATTTAGTTTGAACAAAACCCCTGACAAGCAAAAGGGGAACAAAGTTTTGATCTTTTGAACACTTGTGGGTAGACTTGAAAAAAAGCTGTTTTGTATCCAAGTCCAGTCTGCACCCCAAAATTGGGAAAATTTTTATAAAGACCTGGATCCCGATTTTTTGGGCAAGATATGGGTTTTTTCCATCCCGAGCCCCAAAAGGAAATTTAGAAAAAAGAAATTTTAAAACCCAAAGGGGGGATTCCAAAAACTAACAAAATAAAAATTTTTAAAAAATTTTTTTTTTAGGAGCAAAACAGTAACAAAGCATTTTTTAGGAAAGAATCCGGCCGAAAAAAACAATTCAAAAAATTGCAATTTACATTTAATGGTAAGAAACTGTTTTTAAAATTAAAATAAACCCATGAACAAAAACTGGGAGGGATGAAGCCAAAAGGAGCCTGAAAAGCACAAAAATTCAAAACCCTTTTACCATTTTGCTTGTCAGTGTAAAAAATATTTTTTTTTTGGAAAAAGACTTTTGGAACAAAAAAAAAATTGTAAAATATGCAAAGCACTGCAGGAACATTTTGTGGTCTCTGAATTTGTTCTGAGAAATGTATTTGCCTCCATCAAACCTGGGTTTCATGACCTCCCCATCTGATCTCATTTGTCCCCGGGGAAGAATTGGGGCCCCTCTACACTAAAATTGGGGGCAAAGCGGTTTCCACAGGGCCCAAAATCTCCCAACAATGTCAGGTATAAAGGAATTGCCTCAGCCAAAAAGTCAGTTTTTAGGGGGGGAAGGTAAACTCTTTTTACCCACTTTGACAACCAGGGTGGAAAAATGTTTTCGAAAAGGGTTTTTAATGGGAGCGGGGGTCTTTTCCCCTGGGGAGGTTTTTACCAAAAAAAAACCCAATTTAAACACCCTCCTGTGATAAGGGGTGCAATAAGGGAGCAGTAGCTCTTGCCTCATCAACTAACTGGAAACCCAAATATTATTATTTTGGAGTCGGTCCTTTTTATGATGACTCCGACTTCTGCAAAATAGGCACCCCCAAACCCCCCCCCAAAAAGCCCTTTGGGTTTTGCCTGTGGGGGGTCTGTGTTCTCCGTGGGGGGCTATATATATATATATATATATATATAATCTCCGAGGGACATATATCCCATACACCTACCTAACTTAGGGGACTTATATACCTAAAGAAAGGGAGTTGCTGGAAAAGTGGGGATTCTAAGATATTGGTGTCCAAATAAAATGTCACCTGTGAGCCCACTAAAACGGGCCTGAACTGTATGTGTGCAAAGTGTAAGGTTTATATTCAGTAGGAAAGTAGCGTATTTTCATCACATGTGGTGGGAATATGAGGTCATTGTGTGGCGGTATTATTCCATCACTTTGTGGTGTTGTGGTGGTATTATTCAGTCACCTGTCTGCTGAGCACCTGTGTACACTGCTATCTACCACTATATGGTCACTGTGTAGTGGAAATATGGCCGAGGGATGGGCTAAGTGGCCGTTACATCCCTTGTATTGTTGTGCAGCCCCGCTTCCTGACATCACCTCCCTGCTTCGTGCCAACTCGGGGCATTTGGGGAACTTTTTTTTTTTTTGGGTCCATTGGGGGCATGGGGTCTCAAAAAGGTTCGCCATCACTGGTGTATACTTTCAAGAACCAACAAGGACAAATCTATTACCCCTTCACACATCACTTGATGATTTGTAAGAGCGCTGTTGCTAACATAAACTCGAAAACTTTTATCGCCCAGAGAACCTTTCTTTTTTCTAAATGGGGAAATAAGAAGTCGTTCAAAAAGGGCCCAAAAATTTCTCATCTGTATAAGTTCTAATAAAGGCTTTTCATTTCTGGAAAAAAGTTTAGCTTGTTTTTATTTCGTTCCGTGTCAGTCTAGTCTATCAAAAGGAGTCTTCTTAAGGGGGGTTCCACCTCCCCCTTTGGTAGGACAGTCTTGCAACCAATGGCGTAATATACATTTTTGGCGTAACAAGGTAATATAAACCTCTTTATCGTTTACCATCTCTTGACTCCTCCCTGTCCTCTACTGGGAAAGAATGGGAAAAAGGGGCTTAAGGCCCCTATACCTTACCCTTCATACTTTCCCCTCCCCTTGTAAACATTTTCCCCAAAATTTTGCAGGTTTTGGACAATTCCCTATACAAAATACGCACAGATTCACCTTTTGCATTTTCACTTTTGGGGATTTTATCAAAAAGTGGGCTGGTCTTTGATAGGGAAATCGAAAGGGAAAAGGAGCCTTGTGTGCCAATCGAAAAAACATCTCACGCCAACCTTCGTGGGTGATAATAAATCTCTTCTTGGCGAGACCTGTTCTTATTTTTTTATCTAGCTTCCAGATCCCCTAATACGTTTTTCCCATGAACTAAAACACCTTTCTTTTTGTTGGAGTAGATATTTGCTCCCCAAATTTCCTTACATTAAAATTTCAGATGAGTCTAGCCTTGTTCACCCCCCCCCCCCCCCACCCACTAGTGAATCAAATTTCCCTGGAGTTTATGCTGCCCCCAGATTGCTTATCTGTCTTTTACTGAAAGCCATACATTGCCTGAATTGGAATTGCCTTGATTGTTTGAGATCATATTTCTCACTTAACTCCTGCCAGCTCATGAACCTGTTCTCCTTTGCATGGAGTAGGTCTATTATAGGGGATATATTTTTCCCTTTCCATTCCTGGAAAAAATTATTTTCCCTACCCTGAGAAAAGGAAGGCATCTCCCAAAGTGGAGCATATACTGAAAGATGCATAGGGAGTTTATACGTTTTTACTTATGGTTTTCCATGTGGCAATGGGGTCTCTGAGAGTGACACTACTTTTTACATTTATAGGTTGTCCGTAGTAGAGCTCTTAGGCTAGGTTCACACGGTGTATTTGCAGGGCGTAATTACGTCCCGCAATTACGCCGTGTGACCGGGGAGGGGGGGGACGAGCAGGGGGCCCCGGCCACTTCGCCGGCCCATAGACTTGAGTTGCTAGCGGCGCGTTTTTGCGGCTAGTAATTCACATTCAATTTAAATCTCCCCGCCGGTGGGGAGGGGAAGACGTGATCCATAGTTCTCTATGAGAACTGTGAAGTACCGTAATGAATGGGCCGTTTTCGGCCCGTAATAGGCGCACTCCGGCGCGTAATTACGGACCGAAATACGGCCCATTTTAAGCCGTGTGAACATAGCCTTAGGTTCCATGGACTAGCTAATTGTTGTTCTATGTCCAAATTGGAGAAAAAAATTGCTGTCATTTATCCAATCCTTAACATGCCTCACCCACGAGCCTGTTAGCCTAATATCAGGCAGCTACAGTCCTCCAATTTTTGGAAGAGTTTTTTTTATAGGCTATCTTGGACCTCATAATGTTCCACAAGAAGGTGATGAAGGCGGTTTGTAATCTACTGACATCTGTGTGTTTGAGCAGTAAGGGTAAATTCTGTAGTGGGTACAGTATACATGCAAAACTGATCATTTTAACTAGATGAGTGTAATAATTATATGGATTGAGAAAAAATATATTCCGTTAATGACAAGATAACAGATCTATGATCACCGTGAGTGGGGTTGCAAGACTAAGGTTCTTATAAAATCCTGACTTATAATCTTAAGGCCATGTTCACACGGCTTAAAACTGAACGTATTTCAGTCTGTAATTACGCGCCGGAGTGCGCAAATTACGGCTCTAATACGTCCAAGTCATTACTGGAAATCCACAGTTCTCATAGAGAACTATGGATTACGTCTCCTCTCCCTGCTCGGCGAATCCGCCGGGCGGGGAGATAAGTGACATGTGAATTACTAGCGGCGTATACGCGCCGCTGGTAATGAAAGTCTATGGGCCGGCGAGGTGCGGGCCTCCCGCACCCGCTGCGCCCCCGGCCACACGGCGTAATTGCGGGGCGTAATCACGCCCTGCAAATACACCGTGTGAACCTAGCCTAACGCATCTAGGTTCAATCTGAAATCTTAATACTTAAAAGAAGACTTATACACCCTTCTTTATAAAAGAAAAATGGATATTTATTTTAAAATCTTCAAAGGATTATAGAATTATGTTACAAGTTACAAAACCTAGAATACATTACCAAATATGCATCTACTTTACCCTTGAGTGTCTTGTGTGTAGAATGTAGAATAGGAACCCTTCTTTCACCCATATACCAGAGTTAGGCCTCAATGGCTTCCCTTATGGCAAGCACATGGTTTCACCGCATGATCTGATCTTCTCCAAGGTCTGTTGGCTTCGCCCCTGGGTTCCACCCTTGGCTTCCCCACACTCCCACTTATATACCTTTCTCCGTGTGGCTGTGACTCTTAGTTGGCTGAGGCATTAGTACAAAACCATATGTGGAATACACCTAAATACACCAGGCTCAACCTCCATTACAACTCCACCTTCTGATGTCATTGGCTAATATCTCCCAAACTGGTTTTGACCAGCCTTCCACAATAGCAATGCCAGCCACTTTTATTTATACCTATAGATGCATGTGTGCTCGGTGTGGTTATATTTTAACCCTTTGTGTATATACTGACCATAATTATTGTACATTATACCTGTCAAATTACCTTTTAACAATGAGCTTTTCCAAATAAAGAGAGGGGAAGTGACCTCCACCTCTCCAGTTTTTTAATTATTTTATCAATCAATGGGGTATAATTTAATGTATATAGCGAAGACACCGTATTCCCTATCTTGAGCCCCAGGTAGGTCAGGTGAGTTGAACTGACCTGAACTAGCCTTTCAAGCTGAGAGTTAACTCGGTTTTTCCCTAGATAAAGTAACTGACTTTTTGATATGTTAATCTTCTATCCTATGAAGGCTCTATAGATTTAGGCCTCGTTCACACGGCTTATTTTGGAACGGATTTGCCGCCGTATTTACGATCGTAAATCCGTTCCGAAATCGGTCTGAAATAAGTGGCAGGCCATTTAATATTGGTTTTAATGGGAAATACGTGTCGTCGTTCAGACGACATGTATTTCCGTGACGTATTGCCGCCGTGTATTTGCGGCCGCAAAACGGCCAGAAAAACAATGTGCATCTCAATTATTGGGCCGGATTTCGCGACTGATTTACACCATATAATGAATGGGGATTGTAAATCCGTCGCGAAATACGTGCCACACTAAGTGACACTTATTTCCAACTGATTTCGGAACGTATTTACGATCGGCAATCCGACGTAAATACGTTCTGAAATAAGCCGTGTGAACATAGCCTTAGGGTGTCTATGATAGGCTTCGTGTTTCTCAGGGGAGTTGACAAAGAGCAACATATCATCCGCATAGCAGCACAGTTTGATTTCCTCGCTACCCACCCTGATTCCATCATAAATACTCAAGGAGATCAGGTGCTGAATCAAAGGCTCTAGAGCAGTGTTTCTCAACTCCAGTCCTCAGGACCCACCAACAGGTCATGTTTTCAGGATCTCCCACAGAATGAACTGACAATAAGGCAATGTTCACACGGCTTATTTGGGCGCGGATGGAGCCGTACTGCGCGCCGGATTTGCGCTGCAGTACGGCTCCAATCCATCCCAGTAACTACGGTAATCAACGGTTCTCATAGAGAACTATGGATTCCGTCTCTCCTCCCCGCTCGGCAAATCCGCCGGGCGGGGAGAAAGTGACATGAATTATTTACGGCACGTACGCGCCGTAGATAATGACAGTCTATGGGGCCGGCGAGCTGCCGGCCCCCCGCCCTGTCCCGCTGCCGGCGTAATTGCGGGGCGAAATCTGTCCTCGCACTTACGCCGGCAATAAGTCGTGTGAACCAGGCCTAATGATATCACCTGTGCAGCATAATTATATCACCTGTACAATGCTAAGGAAATCCAAAAAACATGACCTGTTGGTGGGTCTTGAGGACTGGAGTTGAGAAACGCTGCTCTAGAGCAATGTTGAAGAGCAACGGGGATAAATGGCATCCCTGCCTTGTTCCTTTTTGTAAAATGATTGGTTTGGAGAGAAAACCCGGTGTGTTTACTCTTGCTTATGGATTGTTATATATTGCCTCTATAAAGGCCCTGAAATCGCCTCAAATGTTCATTTTAGTCGATACTTCCATTTAACGTTATTGAACGCCTTTTCGGCCTCCATCACGGAAAGGGCTGGATTATTTTCCCCATTCTTCCGCTTTGCTATAATATCTTGTACCGCTATAACAGTCCAAATATTAGCAACCCCAGATCTGCCTTTTACAAAACCATTTTGGTGTGGGCCTATAAGATTTGGTAATAATTTTGCTAGTCTATTAGCCTTGAGTTTGGAAAATTATTTGTATGTCCTGATTGATTAAAGATATTGTCCAGTAAGTGCTCGGGCTTTCTGGATCATTCCTTTACTTGAATGTATGCCGTAGATGATGACGCCATCACTGACTGTGGCTATAATTTCTTCAAAAACCTTCTGTAAATCTTCTATGTCTGTCCCTAATAGTTTATAGAATTCCCTAGTTAGACCCTCCGGCCCTGATGCTTCGTTATTCGGAAGCGTTTTGATAGTGGCCAAAATTTCTTCTCCAAATAATGGGGTGTCGAGAGAAACTAATCCTTCTTCTGAAAGTAATGGTAGTGTTTAAAAACTGAACGTGATCTTCAGCCCTCTCCTCTTCCCTATATAATGTGTCATAAAATTCTTTAAAAGCACCATTAATCTGTCTGCCTCTTACCTAGTTTATCCCTGATCCCATGGATAATTGTCGCCTTTCTTTTCCCCTTGGCCAAATTTGCTAACCGCTTCCCCGATTTATTTCCAAATTTGAAGCAAGTAACTGCTTGTTGTTCACTATAAATTTTTTCTATATTCTCCTGCTAGACCTCATACTGTTTTAGCCTTTTTCCATTTCTTTATCTTCTTCTGCAAGTGTACTTTAAAAAGACAGTATAGCATTTTCTTATGTTTAGAGTCGATGCCAAGTACTTCCTCGCCTGTTGCTTAACTTTGGCTGCATGTAATATTATCTTACCCCTAATCACCACTTTGGCTGTGTCCCAAAAGATAAAAGGGTTATCCCTGCATTAAAATCGAATAATTATTTCCACCACCTTTTCAACAGCTCCTGAAATACTTCCTCTTGGTTCAGAAAGGATGGCAACTGCCAGATTATATCGGTACCCTTAGGAAAGGTTTCTTGAATTTCCACTGCAATGGAAGCATGATCAGAGATTACCATAGCTAAGAAAGTCGCCCCCACAATTTTTTCATTTTGAAAAAAATAGTCTACCCTAGATCATGAGTTCTGGGGACTATAATAGAAAGTATATTCCCTCTCCTCTGGGTTTCTGTTCCTCCATATATCCGTTACACCAATTTAATTAATCAGTAGGGATAACAATTCTTCCTTCTGGGATGCTATTGAGCCTAAGGTCCTCAACCTCCTATTCTCCCTTGGGTCGATTACACAATTAAAATTTCCTGCTGTGATGATCTGATGTTCTTGATCTTGTACCACTGCCAGTTCCGATTCTCTAAAAAAAAAAAAAAAAAAAAAAAAAATCCCTGTCTTATATATGTGCCCAATAAACGCTGAGCCTCCCAGTCGGTGTGTCTAGGGTAACCTGTAGGATCCTCCCTTCTATAATGGTTTTTATTATTATCACAGTACACTGCGAGTTTTTATTTAGAAGTCACATTACCCTCGCTTTCTTGTCAATTGCGGGTGAACCCACTACTTCCAATACCCATAACTTGTGCATTCTTACAAAGTCCTCCCTTTTCAGGTGAGTTTCTTGTAGGAGAACCACATCACCTTTAAGTTTCTTCAGAAGCCAGAGGACCACAACCTTTTTTTGTGGGGAATTAAGCCCCTTTATGTTCCATGAGATAATTTTCATTAATAATCTATATGAAAGATTGGACGACTGGTGCCCTCAGCATAACAACATTGCGATCCTATTTGCCCCCTTTTGGTTACATAGTTCCAAATATCTGAGTCGCGGCTGACGGGACAGAGAGACAATTGCTATTTCAATTGTAAAAACATAGGACGACGTGTGATTTTTGGCGCCATTTCCTTTGCACGCATTTGTAGCGTAGAATGCGTCTGAATCTATGAGCCTGTTCTACTGCGGGGTCATAGATTTAGCACTTTCGAAGTGACAATTCTGGCTCAGGTAAACCACTTTGAAAGTGGTTTACCTGTTCCAGAAATAATGCGCCCGGTTTTGCCGCACTAAAGTCATACAGGTGTAGAATTGTACGGTTGTAGTGCGACACGCCTCCAGGAACCCCCCTCCCTCCTCCCAATCTAAGGTGCATTACAAAGTGCCACAAGAGCTTTATAATGCACCTAATACTGGAGTGCGCCTGATTAAAAATAGAGCGAACGGGGCTGCCCCTTTCATACATGTCTCCCAGCTAATAACAGGAACCCAATACATTTCAAAACATTGGGTAAGAAGACGCTTCTCGTCCCCTAAACTTAAATTTTGCTGTATTTAGGGAATACTTCAGTGATATTTACAATTATTGCAGATCTTTATTAGGCCCCTTGGCTGCCATAATAGCCAAATGGCACACCACGATCTTATCAGCCACGGCTGATTAAGCCCTTAGCTACCGCGATCGTGGCAGCTAAGGAAAAGATAGGAGCGCTCTCTGTTTCTATCAGTGCCCCCACAGCGCGATCACAGGCTCCCATGGCTTCCCTGACAGCCTGGAAACCTAACAAAGGCTTCTGGGCTCCCCGTGCCATCACTATGCCTAGCCGTGACATGTAGGCAAAAATAGAAAGCAAAGGCTCTCGGACTATGGCGATGCAAAAACCTGTTTTTATTGTGTAAAACATTAAAAAATAGAAATTGGGTATCGCTGTCGTGCTATCGACCTGCTGAGCGAAGCTAGCATGTCTTTTATACTGCACAGTGACCATGATAAAAAAAAAAAAAAAAAGAGAATTCCTGAATTTTGTTTAAAACACCAAAAAAACAACCTAGATAAAAATCGATCAAAGTGTCATAATGGTACACTTAATGGACCTTAATTGGCTATATATACAGAAAAATAAAGTTATAGCTGTCTATGGTGACATAAAAATGCAATTTTTTACAATCTGGTTTCTATTGTCTAAAAGTAATAAAACATTAATAATAATATTTATATAATTGCATTTATACCGACCGCATAGTAAAATTATGTCATTTATACCACACGACGCACTGAAGCCCAAAAAAATTCCTCTGCACCCAAATTGTATGGTACACCCCTAGAGGAGATCCATGAGGGGTGTTGAATCCAAGATGGGGCGACTTCTGGAAGGTTTCTCCTGTTCTGGTACTTTAGGGGCTTTGCAAATGAGACATGGTGCCCGCCAACATCTGCTTCCAAAAGCCAAATAGCGCTCCCTCTCTTATGCTCTGCAATGCACCCAAACAGCAGTTTACACCCATATATAGGGTATTGCCGAACTTGGAAGAAATACTGTAACAAATTTTGGAGTGTTTTATTCCTAGAATTCCTTGTAAAAATAAAACCTTTTCAGCTAAAATTGCAGATTGTTGGAAAAAATTTATTTTTAATTTCCACAGCCTAATGCTAAAAAAATGTGTGAACCCTGTGGGGTGGATATACTCACTGCACCCCTGGATACATTCCTTAAGGGGTGTAGTTTCCAATATAGGGTCGTTTTAGGGGTGTTAATCAAGTTTTAGCACCTTAGGGCGTCCGCAAACCTGAGATGGTGCCTAAATGAAATCGTAATGAAAGTGAGACCCCAGAGTTCGGAAGGTGCTCCTCCTATTCTGGGGCTTGTGGTTGAGCCAAATAGTGCACTAGGGCCACATATGGGATATCTTTGAAAACGGCAAAATTGGGGGAATCGATATTATGTTGTACTTCCCTGGTCACATCTATCATGTTTCTATGAATAAAACTTAAAGGGGTTTTGCCACCATGTAATGTTGACATGGGAACCTCCAAAATGGGTATTTAATCACGTTTCTAAATATATGTGATTAAAAAAAGTGAAAACTCTGAGAGCTACAGCATTTCTCAATCCACCTTAGTTACCTCAAAGCTTTCCCTAGTCACGACCCAGGAGCTGACAGGCCACGCTTGAGTGAAATACTTCTTATCTGATGACAGGCAAAATGAATGAGCTTTTAAGGCACCGGGTAGACAGTGCAGTCTGAGGCTGTCTTGCTCTATTGAGAATCCACTGTTGTACTGTTTATTATTTCACTTAAGTTTTGAGACGCTCCCTTGGATTTCTCACTCCTCACTCACCCCCTACCTCTCTCCCCTGCACTTCATGACTCAGCGTGATTTATAAGCTCCCGGCTGACGGAGGTGGGTAACTGCGTCTGGAAATCCCCTTTAAAAAAATCGCAAAAAAAAAAAGGTGAAATTTCACATACACTTTTCTTTTATTTCTGTGAAACACCTAACGGGTTAATAAATTTCCCTAAATGCTGTTTTAAATACTTTAAGTTGTTAGCTTTTTAATAGAGCATCTTATGGGCAAAATCTAACATACACCCCACCAAACCATAAAAGAACGTTTTTGGCCCCTAAAAAATCAGTTGCAAATTTTTTTTTGAAAAACCATTGACTTTCTAATCCCCCTAATGTCATAAAAAATAGAAATGTAAAAGATGCCAACCTACAGCAGACATGTGGTAGATGCCGGTTATAAACTATTTTATGTGCAATAACTGTCTTACACACAGAAATTTTTGAACTTTGACAATAGCCAATTTTTTCTAATTTTTCAATAGTTTTTTATTTTTTTTAAAAAAAACAAGGGTTAGGACCAAAATTTTTACTAATCAAAGCACAATTGTCACAAAAACAACCTCTGCTCTAGGATGTAAAAGAATCAAAAAGCTATTCCCCACCAAAAAGGGAAACATTTATTTTAAAAAAAAGGGGGTCTGTCAGGAAGGCCCCAAAATGGTTGGGGGGCAAGGGGTCCCCATGCACAGCATTTTTAGCAAGCCCCATCCTCCCGCAGAGAATTTTCTAGAAGACCCCCTCCTCCCCCGCACACATTATCTAGCAGAGACCCCCATCCCCTGAGACATTATCTAGCAGAGACCTCATCCTCCCTGCAGAGCATTATCTAGCAGACTCCCATCCTCCCTGCACAGCATTATCTAGCAGAGACCCCATCCTCCCTGCACAGCATTATCTAGCAGAGACCCCCATCCTCCCTGCACAGCATTATCTAGCAGAGACCCCCATCCTCCCTGCAGAGCAGTATCTAGCAGACCCCCATCCTTTCTGCAGAGCATTATCTAGCAGAGACCCCCATCCTCCCTGCAGAGCATTATCTAGCAGAGACCTCATCCTCCCTGCAGAGCATTATCTAGCAGACTCCCATCCTCCCTGCAGAGCATTATCTAGCAGAGACCCCCATCCTCCCTGCAGAGCATTATCTAGCAGAGACCCCCATCCTCCCTGCAGAGCATTATCTAGTAGAGAACCCAGAAGCCCCTGACTGGCTCTGCCCACTCAAGGGTCTAATCACGTGGGCATTACGTCACGTCCCATCGCTGGCAGCGGCCGCAATCACGTGTGCTGAATACAGCGCTGTCACCGCTAGAGGTCTCCGCATGTTCGGGTCTGGGCTCCATACGGCGACATTGTTCTGTGTTCCTTTCTGCTCTATTCATGTACACATTGGTCTCCGGAAACATGGCCGCCGCTCCCGGATTCCCCGCACTATATCCTACCATCTAGAATAAGCGACGCACGGAGACGTTGGATGTGAAGGCTAGCGGTGACGTCACGCCCAGCTGCGGAAGGTTCCAGAGTGCGCTCTGCAGCGGCTGCGTTCAGTGCTCTTGGTGTCGGGCTCGCTCTCCTTCTTGGCGATGGATTCTGCGCTGCTGGAGGTGAGGCGGCAGCGGGGCCCGGCAGGTTCATGCGTCACACGGTATCTGTGCCCGGAGGGGCCGCCTTCTGCTGTGCATCCGCATTGGTGACACCAGCCTGTTGTTTGTGGTGGATGCTCTCGTTTCTGGTAACCTCTCGCCGAGGCTTTACTTTCCCATTGGCTCAGGGATCTGAGCGGCTGATTGTTCTGTTGGGGGATTTCTAATGACTCCGTGTGATCTATAGATAAAAGCAGGATTTGTGGGTGGAATGAGGGAGCCCCACAGTCCCAGCATCGTCTATTGGTTTAGTTACTGTGGGTGTGAACGACCAGATGACTCTGTTCTGCAGTCTCTGCCATCCTGGCGACGTCAATCTATGTGGATTTCATTATACTTTACTACTTAAAAGGGTTGTGTCACTACATTGATTCATAGTGAGCAGCCTGTCAGCAGAGATGGAACAGGTCTGTAGCTATAGCAACCAGCACAGGCAGCCTATCAGGAGTGATCAATCAGGTCTGTAGCTATAGGGACCAGCACAAGCAGCCTATAAGGAGTGATCAATCAGGTCTGTAGCTATAGCAACCAGCACAAGCAGCCTATCAGGAGTGATTAATCAGGTCTGTAGCTATAGGGACCAGCACAAGCAGCCTATCAGAAAAGATCAAACAGGTCTGTAGCTATAGTGACCAGCACAAGCAGCCTATAAGGAGTGATCAATCAGGTCTGTAGCTATAGCAACCAGCACAAGCAGCCTATCAGGAGTGATCAAACAGGTCTGTAGCTATAGCGACCAGCACAAGCAGCCTATCAGGAATGATCAAACAGGTCTGTAGCTATAGCGACCAGCACAAGCAGCCTATCAGGAATGATCAAACAGGTCTGTAGCTATAGCGACCAGCACAAGCAGCCCTATCAGGATGATCAAACAGGTCTGTAGCTATAGCGACCAGCACAAGCAGCCTATCAGGAGTGATCAAACAGGTCTGTAGCTATAGCGACCAGCACAAGCAGCCTATCAGGAGTGATCAAACAGGTCTGTAGCTATAGCGACCAGCACAAGCAGCCTATCAGGAGTGATCAAACAGGTCTGTAGCTATAGCGACCAGCACAAGCAGCCTATCAGGAGTGATCAAACAGGTCTGTAGCTATAGCGACCAGCACAAGCAGGCCTATCAGAGTTGATCAATTCAGGTCTGTAGCTATAGCGACCAGCACAAGCAGCCTATCAGGAGTGATCAAACAGGTCTGTAGCTATAGCGACCAGCACAAGCAGCCTATCAGGAGTGATCAAGCAAGTCTGTAGCTATAGCAACCAGCACAAGCAGCCTATCAGGAGACATTGAACAGGTCTGTAGCTATAGCAACCAGTGCTGGAATCCTATCTGGAGAGATGGAACAGGTTTGTAGCTATAGTGACCAGCGATGGCAGCCTATCACGGGAGATCAGACAGGTCTGTAGCTATAGTGACCTGAGGTGCCTGTGCAGCCCATACAAGAGGAGATATCTAGGAATAGGTAGGACACTGGTAATGGACACATATTGCAAAGTGACTTGTTTTTGCAAGATCTTTAACATAAAAAGCAATCCTTGTAGTGAGACAACCCCTTTAAGCTTACTTGGGGCCCAGGATCTGTTTGAATAAGGGCATGTTTACACAATGGATTTTGAAGCTTATTTTGGTGCGTATTTTATGCCGAAATTCACGCAAAATAAGCTTCAAACAATGTTCTGTGCGGATTTCACTGACTCCTATGTAAGATATATGTCATCGTTCATACGACAGGTTTTCCAAGGGCATTTGCGGTGCATATTTAGAGACTATTTTACTCCTGTACTTTTAAGTGCTTTGTCAATTATTTTAAGCGTTTACACGAGCTAAATCCCCATAGAAACAATGGGGAATATGATTTTTCTAAATACGATTCAAAATAGGCTTCAAAATTGTGCTAATTTTTTATCCTTTTTTCCGTGATACCTTTTGGTTTAATTTTATGTCATTTTTACATTTGTTTTTTAATGTAGGGGAAGATGGTGAAAAAATAAATGAAAATTTGGTTGTCAAATTTTTTATTTTTCACAGCAAAAGTGCCGCAAAAATAAGTTTTGTAATTGTTTCACTTTTCCATAACGGACATTTACATATACAGTAGCTGATATAAAGTGTTAGAGGGTGCGGCTAGAAGTAGTGATGTGGGCTGTAAGGGGACGGTCACCAGAGTATTTTCCCAAAAATATTTTATCCTTGTTGTAAACTCCACACTGGCAAGCTCAGATTTTCAACCAGGAAACCATGCGGACTGCCCGAGGCGGATTTCCCCGACTCTGTACTTAAGTTTTGACAGCGCCTGAAAGAATTGACACGTCGGTACAGTGCGAAAGATACGCAGGAACTTGGGTTGGGGGCAAAGCGGTGACCACAGGGGCAACATCTCTAACAATGTCAGGGTATAAAGGAATTGCCTCAGCCACAGTCAGGTCTAATGAACGGTTAAACTCTTCTACTTCTTTGAGAACAAGTGAAAAATGTTGCTGAAATCTTTTCAATCTGTTTCCTATGGGAGCGGAAACGTTTCCCCTGGGGCAGCGCTTTGCCTGCTCCATGTCATCAATTACACTCCTCATGTGATGAAGCTGAAGATAAGGGAGCAGTAGCACTGGCCGGACCCAATTCTTCTTGCTCTTGGCACCACATTGAACTGAACCAATTTATTATATAATTTGGGAGTCTGTCCATTTTGTAACGACTCTGACTCCTGCATATTGGGCACCGACGCCACCTCTCTGACTCCACAACCCTGCATTGTAATAGGGGTCTGTGCCATAGCTCATACAGTGCAGCATTATCAATACAAATTTTGTAAGGCAACAAAATAAAGCCTGGCCTAATTGTGTCTTAAAGGGGTTGTCTCACTACATTGTTTACCTCAGTCCTGTTTTTTTGGTTTTATTATGAATTCAGGGGCGTGTTTACTGGCCTCAACTAGGCTGCAGTAGAAGCCAGGTCTGTAGCTATAGCAACCAGTGCTTGCAGCCTATCAGGAGAGATCAAACAGGTCTGTAGCTATAGTGACCTGAGGAGCTGATGCAGCCCATACAAAAGGGGATATCTCAGAATAGGTAGAACACTGTTAATGGACACTTATTGCAAAGTGACTTGTTTTTGTAAGATCTTTAACATAAAAAGCAATCCCTGTAGCGAGACAACCCCTTTAATGATCAAGACATACCGCCAGTTCACATGGTGCAAATTTTTTTTTGTTTGCACTAGGGGCCTCATGTATGAAAAGTCTAAAACTCTGTTTCCCATAGCAGCCAACCAGATCGCCCCTCTAATTTTTCCAGAGCACTATATGAAATGAAAAGGGGCGCTCTGATTGGTTGCTATGGGCAACAAAGTGAGTTTTAGACCTAGACATGTTGCCTCAAGCTTCCAGTAAATATGAATGTAATCTTTTTGCATGGCGACCCTCATGGCTGCAGGATCCCTCTGAGAGTGGTTTTCTGCAGGACGGTGATGAATGCTTTCATTGTGCTGTCACCTCCAGATTTCTATAGAACGACCTACAGGTTGTCTCACCAGAGTGTTAACCCGAATGTATTCTGGGTGAGGCCACAAGAGCTGAAACTGAACCCCTCGAGTGGCCGCCAATGGCTGCGCACATTTGCCGGTGTCTTATGTGGCCACATGGAAGCATGGTTGACAGCAGCGCCAAAACTGTACCGTCTGGCTGTGCCCCCTAAGGCCGTGTTCACACGGCTTATTCAAGCCGTGATTGCGGGCTGGATCCCGCCCGCAATACGGCTTGAATAAGGGGCGGGGGAGCTGCCCGCCGGCCCCATAGACTTGCATTATCCACGGTGCGTATTGCGCCTGGATAATGTGCATGTCATTTTCTCGGGAGGAGCGGCGGATTCCATAGTTCTCTATGAGAACAGTGGATTACCGTAATGACTGCAACAGATTGGAGCTGTACTGAAGCGCAAATCCGGCACGCAGTACGGCTCCAATCCGCGCTGAAATAAGCCGTGTGAACGAGGCCTAAGTGTGTATATTCCTATATTGTCAGCTCCAGAAGGATCTTGAAGAAGTGAAGCAGCTGCTGGAGAAGACCACCAGGAAGAGGGTGCGAGATGTGCTGTTTGTGGAGCAGCGGAAACTCGAAACAGAAATTTCCAACAGGCAACAACAGCAGCAGCAAGCGGGAGAGTCTATGGACGTTCAGAAGCCGTCCGCCATTGTCCCTCCTATGGCCAGCACTTACACTGTGAAAATCAGCAATTACGGTAAGTGGGAGGATGAGATTATTCCTGCGCTCTCCATGATCCCCTGAATGCCCCATAACATACTGTTACATCAGGATATTGGTAAGGATGTATAGAGCGGGCGCACTTACCACTCGATACCCAGCTGGTCACATCTGTTACTTACACGTGACGCCACCGTTAGCGGCCATGTAACCACTTGAATGCTATGGTGAACGTGACCACAACTTCTAAGCCATCAGAGATTGGTGTGGTGTATCCTCCCACCATCTGAATGAACCACAATGCAATTGTAGGGAGCTGATTTGGTTGCCACAGCAGCTGGAGGTCTAATGACCGCCCCCAGGTCTACTCTGATTGTACTCTTATTATACCCTACCATAGGCCAGGTATAATACAGTAGAAGCAATCAAGCAACCATGAGTTCATCATGTCCATGTCCCACCAGGGGACTAAATACAGGCAGTACCCGACTTACATCGATTCGACTTACATCTGTCCCCTAGTTACAAACGGAGACTTTTGGGGCATGGCTGACATTCAACACTGAGTCAGCCCCATGATAACCAAGTGCCAGCATGCCACAGCAGCACATGAGATACAGAAATTGAGGTGAAATCTTCGAAACAGGGGGACTAGTATAAAAACAAATGTAAATACTGTTCCCTGCACTATCCAAAACATAAATAATAGCATTTTGCTGTATTTAATTTTAATAAATATACCTAAATGAGGTGAAATCTTCATAATGGGGGCACAGGTAGCAAAACAAATGTAAAAACTCTTCCCTGCACTAACCAAAACGGGAAAAAAATAAACCTTTTGCTCTGGAGTTACATATAATAAATATACCTGTTCTGACTTACATACAAATTCAACTTAAGAACAAACCTACAGTCCCTATCGCGTTCGTAACCTGGGGACTGCCTGTATAAGGAGAACAGATGGTCTCTCACCTGCTGGTGTTGTATTTGGAAATACAATTCAATGTATCACAAAAAGTTGCCGATGTCGCCTCTTCAGTCAGAGGTATTCTGTACCCCTAGAATCCTCGATGAATATACAAAATAAAAAATGAAAAAAGCCCTTTTTTGATAGGGGTCTTATTCTTAAAAATTGTATAAGAGGCTGCTCTGGTGCTAGGATTTACTTTAACCCCTTAAGCCAAACGCCTGAAAAGTAGTTAATGACCAGAACATTTTTTTTAGTTTTTTTTTTACACCATTCACATTTCACACTTAACGTGTTAGATTAATTCTACAGGTTATTACGGTTGTGTAGATACCAAATATGTGTAGGTTTTTTTGTGTATGTAATTTATGCACAATTATTTTTATTAAATATTTTTTTTTTATTTTTTTTATTTTTTTTTTTACACTTGTTAATGTATTAGCATATTTATATATGCTAATACATTCTAATCTGTGTCAGTCTGATACAGGCAGTGATTAGGACATCACAAAGTGTGTCCTAGTCACTGGCTTAGTACACAGACAGCTCTGGGGCCACTCTAGGTCCCCAGGCTGACTGGGCAGCCGCTGCCTGAGCTCTTTCGGGTGAGCGGGTGTTCTGATCACCCGACAGAGCAGGGGAAACCCTTTGATTGCGCTGCGGTAACTCACCGGCGCAATCAAAGGGTTAAAGCATCGGGTTGCGGAGGTTTCCTCCGTACCCCGATGCTCACAGTACAAGCTCTGGGATCGGGCTGTTTGGTACAGCCCCGATCGCAGCGCAATTGCGGCGCCAGGTGCCGCAAACTCCGATGTCTGCAGCGACGCCAAAAGACGTTGCTGCAGACGAACGACCCACACCAGCCGCCGTCAAAAGACAGTGCGCGGTCGTTAAGGAGTTAAACAACAGATAATGGTAGTAGTTTATATGAAAAAAACTTATTTACGGTATTCTTTTTGCTTTCATAAAATATATAAAAAGCCATTATGGTATAACTGAAACGTGGATTTCTATAGAAACAGATTAAAGGTTCATACTGTGTCATTTTAAAGGGAATGTGTCATCAAAAATGACTTATTTTTTTACTCACATTTTTATGTTAAACACATTTTTTAAGAATTTTTGGTTATATATATATATTATTATTATTATTATTATTATTATTATTATATATATATATATATAATATATTATTTTTTTTAATTTTCCATATCACTTTCAATATTTTTTAATAATTCTTAAGTCCTGCAGTTTTCACTTTGGCCACTAAGCCTAATAATCGTCTGACACTTCCTGCTCTATTTAGAGAGCTTTTCAGCAGTGTGTTCATTATCAGTAAAAGCAGGGTCAAGCTGAAAGGAGACACCATTGTGTACAGATAACACAGAATCCACCAGTCACGAGGAGATGTCACAGCTCCCCCTCTCCCCTCCCAGTGAAAACTCTCCTATACAAGTCTATGGGACAGAATCTGTCTTAAAATCCTATGTGCATGAAGCTGCTGTAAAGTATCTCTCTGACTGCTGTTAAAGCAGGGCAAGCAAGAATGTCTTTTCCACAATCATATATAGAGAAATCTACAATCGGGAAATAAAAACGACTGAGAGGAAAAGCACATGGATCAGGGGATTGTTTTAATAAGTAAAAAATTGGCGACAGATTCCCTTTAAGGCCATGTTCACATGGCTTATTTCTTCGCGGATTGGAGCCGTACTGTGCGCCAGATTTGCGCTGCAGTACGGCTCCAATCCGTCGCAGTAATTCACTGTTCTCATAGAGAACAGTGGATTCCGTCGCTCCACCACGCTCGGCGAATCCGCCGGGCGGGGAGAAACTGACATGCGCAATACGCGCCGTGGATAATGCAAGTCTATGGGGCCGGCGGGCCGCGCCCCCGCCCCTTATTCAAGCCGGAATTGCGAGCGCAATCCGGCTCGCAATTACGGCTTGAATAAGCCGTCTGAACATGGCCTAAGTCTCCTATGTGCATGAAGCTACTGTAAAGCATCTCTCTCTGACTGCTGTTAAAGCAGTGCAAACAAGGCCTAGTGGCCAAAGTGAAAACTGGAAGACTTAAGAATTATTAAAAAAAATATTGAAAGTGATATGAAAAATTAAAAAAACAACCAAAAATTCCTAAAAAATGTGTTTAACATAAAAACGGACTTGAACAATGACTCATTTTTTGATGACACATTCCCTTTAATGCATTTTTTAAGCCAAAACCAGGATTGGCTCGGGAAAAAATAAAAATCTTCTCTCTTCAGGACTCTTGTTTTTTGCAGTTTTTTTTGCTCTTTTCACGTCAGGTCTCACCACTATTGGTGCATAGGATTGTAACCTTCTCTCTTTTGGCAGGGTGGGATCAATCTGACAAGTTTGTGAAAATCTACATCTCTTTGAATGGTGTCCAGAATATTCCTGCTGATAATGTACAAGTCCAGTTCACAGAGCGGTAGGTGTCGTGTGCTGTGGATGTCCGGCAGAGATGGATTGCATTCTGGTCTGATGGCAGATACACTACAATATAGGATTGCCTTAATTGTAAATTACCAGTATCGATTGTTGCCTCACTCCCAGAAGTGACCTTAATCCAAGCTAGATATGGCAGCTCCATTGCCAATCATCCGGTGCCAGGAGGGGTGATCTTTATGTACATTGCTCGTCAAGTGGCTCAGATAAATATTCACAACATGCCTCATTGACATTGTATCTTAAAGCAAACACTCGCTACATTGCCCAGTACACGCTGATCGTGCTCATATGATTGATGGAAGATCCAACCAATTATCATGAACATTTTACTTGTAAAACCTATGGTTAGTGAAGTTCAGTGATTGGTCTAGTAGCTCCTCTCTATAGTACAGTTCGGTATTACCTGTCCATATGCTCTTACATGTAATTAAGTGATGGTGTAGCAGATGATTGTGGTCTAGTAGCCCCTCTCTACAGTACAGTGCGGTATTACCTGTCCTGCACTGCTCTTACATGTATTAGTGAGGTGCATACAGTGATTAGCAGTCTATAGCGCCTTTCTACAGTACACTGCGGTACTACATGTCCTGTACTGCTTCTACATGTATTAGTGAGGTGCATGCAGTGATTGGCGGTCTAGAAGCCCCTCTCTACAGTACAGTGCGGTATTACCTGTCCTGTACTGCTCCTACATGTATTAGTGAGGTGCATGCAGTGATTGGCGGTCTAGTAGCGCCTCTCTACAGTACAGTGCGGTACTACATGTCCTGTACTGCTCCTACATGTATTAGTGAGGTGCATGCAGTGATTGGCGGTCTAGTAGCGCCTCTCTACAGTACAGTGCAGTACTACATGTCCTGTACTGCTCTTACATGTATTAGTAAGGTGCATGCAGTTATTGGTGATCAAGATCACCTCTCAACACTACAGTGAGGTACTACATGTCCTGTACTGTCTTACATGTATTAGTGAGGTACATGCAGTGGTTGGTGGTCTACAGCGCCTCTCTACAGTACAGTGCAGTATTACTTGTCCTGTACTGCTCATACATGTGTGATGATGAGCGGCTCCTCTGGGCACCAGGTGAAGCCTCATTTTCTTTTTTTTCCTGGTACATTGTGTATAAAGTACATGACCCAGAGGAGCTCCTGTCCTCAACATAGAAAGTGATTTCCAGCTTCCAGCAGCTCTTTCCAATGTTATATGGAAGGAGTAGCTTCATCTGGATTAGTTTTCTGCTTTATTTTTTCCATAATCTTCATTTTACATTGTTTGTGACATTTTGGGGCTTCCGAAGCAATTACCAGTTTTCCTTAGAGTTATGGTTTTAACAAACTATCGTCGTCCTGGGACCGATTAATAATTCATGTTGGGAACGTACTATAAAGCCTATTGGTTAGAATATGTGAATACATGTACTTTTTGCCTTTTGCAGGTCATTTGATTTATTAGTGAAGGATCTGAATGGAAAGAATCATGCCATGACTGTGAACAACTTGCTGAAACCCATCTCCCCGGACAGCAGCTCTAGAAAAGTAAGGAACACCAGAAGTGAATGCGATATGTTGGTTCCATTAAAAAACATCCAATAATGAGTCTTGTAAAACTGGAAGCAAAATGAGAATACGAGTCACAGTGGGGGTTCTGCAACTATTTCAACGTCCTCTCTGCTGTTAACTTACATACTCATCTGTATGTCCATGTTTAGTGGGAGGGCAACATGTATATAACCCTAAAGACTGCATGCTCTGCTTTCTAACATCAACCCATGAAGCGAGTTGAAATAGATGGACTTCGACATGCATGATCATTTGTCCCTGCAGGAGATATATATATATATATATATCGTGCAGGGACACCACAGTTACGCCGTGTAAAGATAAACAAGTTCCTGTGCTGCTAATAAGTTCCTGCAGGAATAAATATAGATATATATATATATATCTGTTCCTGCAGGAACTTATCAGCAGCACAGGAACTTGTTTATCTTTACACGGCGTAATTGCGGTGGGCATTTTGCTGCGTATTTGCGTTTTAATACGGCCGAAATGCGCACCGCAATTCTGGTAACTCATAGCTCTCATAGAGTACTATGAATTATGGCTTGTCTTCCCTGGTGTACAATACGATCGTATTGTACGCTGGGGGAGAGAAGTGACATGTTGCTGATAATGCAAGTGAATGGGGCCGGCCAGGGGCTGCCCCCGTGCTTTAGAAGTACGTACTGGACAGCGCATACTTCTAAAACACACGGCGCATACAGTACGCGCCCAAATACGCCGTGTGACCATACCCTTACTCTTTGAAGCTCTGTAACCTTGTTCCCTGCTGTTCAACCCTTCCACCACCAACGTCCCTCTAACCGGCTCAGCTATGTATAGCAGAGCTGAAAGGTCACTGCTGTAGAACCACCCACAGCCTGAACAGGAAGTGTAATCCCGAAGCTGGCTGTGAAGTTCAGACTCTCTGAAACAGCATGATGAGAACATATCTTCAATTTATAGCCGACTCGTGTATCAAGTCTAGCACTAAAGACGGCATGCTCTGCCGACATCTACCTATGTCGTTAGAGGGACCTTGGTGGTGGATGGGTTGAACAGCAGGGCACAAGGTAAAGATAAACAAGCTCCTGTGCTGCTAATAAGACACCGCATGGGTGACTTCACCATCCCATCCAGGGTTACTACAGTCATGGCCAAAAGTTTTGAGAATGATACAAATGTTAATTTTTACAAAGTCTACTGCATCAGGTTTTATAATGGCAATTTGCATATACTCCAGAATGTTATAAAGAGTGATCAGCTTAACAGCAATTAATTGCAAAGTCAATAGTTGCCTAGAAAATGAACTTTTTCCCCCCAAAACACATTTCAACTTCATTGCAGGCCTGCCTTAAAAGGACCAGCTAACATCGTTTCAGTGATTGCTCCATTAACACAGGTGTGGGTGTTGATGAGGACAGGGCTGGAGATCAATCTGTCATGATTAAGTAAGAATCACACCACTGGACACTTTAAAAGGAGGCTGGTGCTTGGCATCATTGTTTCTCTTCTGTTAACCATGGTTATCTCTAAGAAACACGTGCAGTCATCATTGCACTGCACAAAACTGGCCTAACAGGGAAGAGTATCGCAGCTAGAAAGATTGCACCTCAGTCAACAATCTATCGCATCATCAAGGAATTCAAGGAGAGAGGTTCCATTGTTGCCAAAAAGGCTCCAGGGCGCCCAAGAAAGACCAGCAAGCGCCAGGACCGTCTCTTAAAAGTGTTTCAGCTTCGGAATCGGGCTACCAGCAGTGCAGAGCTTGCTCAGGAATGGCAGCAGGCAGGTGTGAGTGCATCTGCACGCACTGTGAGGCGGAGACTCATGGAGCAAGGCCTGGTGTCAAGAAGGGCAGCAAAGAAGCCACTTCTCTCCAGAAAAAAACATCAGGGACAGACTGATATTCTGCCAAAGGTACAGGGAGTGGACTGCTGAGGACTGGGGTAAAGTCATTTTCTCTGATGAATCCCCTTTCCGAATGTTTGGAACATCTGGAAAAAAAGCTTGTTCGGAGAAGACAAGGTGAGCGATACCACCAGTCTTGTCTCATGCCAACTGTAAAGCATCCAGAAACCATTCATGTGTGGGGTTGCTTCTCAGCCAAGGGAATCGGCTCTCTAACAGTCTTGCCTAAAAACACATCCATGAATAAAGAATGGTACCAGAATGTCCTCCAAGAGCAACTTCTCCCAACCGTCCAAGAGCAGTTTGGTGATCAACAATGCCTTTTCCAGCATGATGGAGCACCTTGCCATAAAGCAAAGGTGATAGCTAAATGGCTCAGGGAACAAAACATAGAGATTTTGGGCCCATGGCCTGGAAACTCCCCAGATCTTAATCCCATTGAGAACTTGTGGTCAATCATCAAGAGATGGTTGCACAAACAAAAACCAACAAATTGTGACAAAATGCAAGCATTGATTGTGCAAGAATGGACTGCTATCAGTCAGGATTTGGTCCAGAAGTTGATTGAGAGCATGCCAGGGAGAATTGCAGAGGTCCTGAAGAAGAAGGCTCAACACTGCAAATATTGACTTGCTGCATTAACTCACTCTGTCAATAAAAGCTTTTGTTAATCATAATATGATTGCACTTGTATTTCTGTATGTGATAAAAACATCTGACAAACACATAAAAACCAGAGGGCAACAGATCATG
Organism: Phyllomedusa bahiana; assembly: GCA_025379985.1. NCBI lineage: Eukaryota > Metazoa > Chordata > Amphibia > Anura > Hylidae > Phyllomedusa > Phyllomedusa bahiana. The sequence goes on from JAODAL010003706.1 coordinate 46,295, forward strand.
TGAAAATATAAGATTTCTGTCATTCTCAAAACTTTTGGCCATGACTGTAGAGCAGAGAGGTGATTGGAAGCCTAGGAAAACTTCTGTCAACAAGCCAGAGATAAGAACAGCTCTAACTCTGAATGGAAGCAAAATCAGAACAGCAATGTATTTGGTAATAGCCTTTATTTACCTTTGCCTACATGTTGAAAGCTAGTCAGTGAGAAAACCTCTTTTAATGCGCGCTTTGTTCTATTTGGCAGGTGAAGACAGACACTGTGCTGATTATGCTGAAGAAGAGGTCTGAAAGCAAATGGGACTATTTGACGCAGGTCGAGAAACAAACAAAAGAGAAAGAGTAAGTATTTGTGTTATTTCCCTTTACTGACGGCCATATCTTTACAGCATCGCATCAGTAATAGAGCGAAAGTGGCAGAGCCCATTCCATACTCAGTGTTGTGTGGCTTCTCTGTTATTCCTGCTAGAAATATATTACCTGTCACCTGGGTGTTACCAATTAGGGGCATTTTCCTGCACAGTCTGTCATTGTCCAGTCAGTGCTGACAGTCAGTAAGTGCAGGACACACCCCTTTGAAAACTGGAATGGTAACACCCAGCTGACGGATTCAGTGATACATTTCAAGAAGGAATAACAGAGGAACAGCCCAACACAAAGTGAAAAGAGAAGATGCTTCAGAATTATTTCACAGGGAACACAAGGATATAAACATGGATAGGGATATCACAGGTCCTCTTTAAAGAGGTTGTCTCACTACAAGTATTGCTTTTTATGTTAAACATCTTGCAAAAACAAGTTACTTTGTGTCTCAATATGTGTCCATTAGCAGTGTCCTACCTATTCTAAGATATCCCCTCTTGTACGGGCTGCATTAGCAAGCGCCGCCCTCCTCATTCTCATGCATGGTCGGCTGACAGCCAACCGGTGCAGTAGACTTTACTTCGTGAGAACCCCAATTTAAAGGGAACCTGCCAGCTACTTTATGCTAACCGAAAGATGGGCAGCATGAAATAGCTGCAGATTACCCAAACCTAACCCTGTGTGTTTTACTCCGAAACCCTGCAGCGTACCCAGGTAAAACCACCAGTGAAGTTGTCCTGGGTGCAGGGAGAGGAGTCCGATATGCGTCTTCTCCCCGCTCCCTCAGCTTGACTGACAGCTCTCTCCCATGCCTTTCTATAGGGGGAGAGCTGTCAGTCAAACTGAGGGGGCAGGGAGAAGCCTCACATCGGACACAACTTCAATGGGTATTTTACCCTGGGAACCCCTCAGCATTTCAGGGTAATACACACAGGGATAGGATCAGGTAACCTGCAGCTATTTCATGCTGCGTGTCATTTGGGCAGCAGAAAGTATCTGACAGGTTCTCTTTAAAACGACCGCCCACTGTCTTTTGACGTCGGGCATTTCAGGTTGTTCATCTGCAGAGACGTCTTTTGCCGTCGCTGCAAACATCGGAGTTTGTGGCGCCCGGCGCCACAGCATCGCTATAGTGGGACTGTACTTCACAGCCCTGTTTCCAGCACAGCTCCTGCAAGCACCAGGGAGCGGGGGAAATGTGAATGTGAAAAAAAAACAATAAAAAAATACAAATAAATTCTGCAATTATTTATAAGTGAATTCAAACTATTCCCCCATAAAGTACAACTTGTATCGAATAAAACGAGGCCTCGTACAACTGCGTCATTGAAAAAAATAAAAGTTACAACTGTTGAAACGCAAGGAGGCAAAAACGAAAAAAAATGTTCTGGTCATTACTTTTCAGGCGTTCGGCTTAAGGGGTTAAGGACGTGTTGGTATGTGCTGTTAAGGCTTATGGACATAGTGGAGTGAGTGGGGGCAGGGGGTCCCATATTTTGGACACATGGGTCAAATTTAAATAGGAATCTGATGCTATGATGTGTAGTGATGTAGGGTAGACCATGTCTTGTCCTTGCATTTTAAGAGTAACCTAAGAACAAATTGTATTCTTAGCAAACCATCCCTGGGACCGGACACAGATGGTGACCCCAATGCCGGTCTGATGAACGTCCTGAAGAAGATCTATGATGAAGGCGATGACGAGATGAAGAGAACACTGAATAAAGCGTGGGCGGAATCGCGAGAGAAGCAGCTAAAAGGGGACATGGATTTCTGAAGGGAGAGGCTTCCCTGCCCCCTTGGCCTTAAACAATTCCTCAGTACAGGGACAGACCTTGCTTTATGCCTGTGGTAGAGTTGATCTCTACAGTATCCATTGTTTACACTGATTACTTCCCAGCATGCACTGCTGTTTCTACAGCCCCTTCTGATTGGACAAGGAAAACAAAAACCACCAACGTCGGCCATTGTGCTCAGAGCACTCGCCTGCAAATTTCTACTGTAAAAGATCAGTCTTCATGGATTTGACATCTGACTGCAGATATTTTGTCTGGAATTTTATTTTGTAAATGTCTTTTGATGTACAATAAACTCTGCCAGATACCTGCTGTTCCATCGTCCAGTGTTGTACCCCAGCCTGGCAGCCATTTTGTTTCATGTAGTTGAATCTGAGCTCTGCTACTTGTTAAAGCAAACCTCTCAGGTGGGTTATGCTACTCTGAGAGCAGGATGTGATAGAAGCTGAGTTCTGTGATATATAGGGTTATAGGATAGAGAGGAGACGCTGAGCTCTGTGATATATAGGGTTATATGATAGAGGAGAGAAGCTGAGCTCTGTGATATATAGGGTTATGTGATAGAGGAGCTGAGCTCTGTGATATATAGGGTTATATAATTTGGAGCAGGATTTGAGTAAACAGTGAAAGTCCTACCTACCCCACCCACACACAGTGATTGACAGCTTTTCCTGTATCAGTTTGTGGAAAGCAGGCCTTTCACTTTCTCACTTTTTTTTTTTTTTTTTTTAAACCCTCAAATCCTGCTTTAAATCCTATAACCCGATACAGGTAAGCACTCCTCTTCTAACCCTCTATCACATCCTGCTCTCAGAAAGGGCAGCATAAACCTCCTGCCAGGTTTGCTGTAAAGGAAATCTATTACCAGGTTTCTGCTGCCCTAACTAAGGTAGTGACAGATCTTGATGCCACCACCATGTTTGTTCTTGGGCATTCCCTGTCAATCTGGGGGTGTTCCCAGGCAGTTTTAGCCCCTTACCTTCTGCCAAATCTGATCTAAGGCAAACTCCACAGGTCATACCTCTCTGCAATACAGCTGACTTGGCTTTTTTTCCAAACTGTCCCCTTAGCAATGAACAGAGAGGTGTGCATGTATTAGGCAATGACCTCTTAGAGCTTTTCTGGATGCAAACCCTCCTCCACCCCCCAAATATCAGACATTTATGGCAAATCCCATGGATGTCTAAGATGGGAATAACTAATGTTCCCAGACAATGATCATGACAATATGATAAATTCATCTACTGCATCGTGGGGGGATCCATAGCGGCTACTCTGGGTCCTAGAGATTTAAGGGCCACTCACATTCAAGATGTACTTGCCTCAATGTAGGAAAAAAGTTGGTGGCCTTCTGGCATCCAGCTCTGCTACATGGGTTCTTTGATAGATGATGCTGTTATCTATATCTCCAATTATTGCTGCTGTTTCAGTTTACGGTCATTGGGTGGTGGGGGCCTTGCATTAGGTGGTTACAGTAAATAAGATGGAGCTGCAGTATGTAAAGTAGAGCGTTGTACCTGGTGAATAATGTAGAGGATATGGTCCTGATTGGAGCACCATGGACCTAAAATTAGCTGATTTGTGAAGTTGGCAGGACTCACTGATTTGATACAGATGGTAGATAGTAAAGACAGACCACCAATATCATTCTGGAAAGCACTCAAGGGCTATGTGACCCGTCAGTACTTGCTCTATTAGCACACCCTGTAACCCAAGCACTTCTCACTGTCCGTCTCATCCATCCACCCTAATAGATTGTAAGTTCTTGCGAGCAGGGACCTTCCACCTTTTGTCTGATCTGTAAGTACACAGTAAAAAGCGATTTTTTTTTTTGTCTGTACCTATACCCTCTACATTCATAAGTGCTGCAGCATGTTTGCGCTATATCAAATTATAGGAGAACTGCACCATGTGCGATGCATACATGGAAAGGTCGTGGACTTAGGGTATGTTCACACAATGTTTTGAATCCGTTTTTTACCAGGCAAGAAACTGCATCCACACAGGTTGTAGTTTGAAAAGGTAGAATCTTTGGTGTAATATACTAAATCGGCCACTAGAAGTCTCATTTGATCTAGAAGAACTGTTTGAACTGTAGTAACTTAATGACCTACATTTTCACTTAGAGTGGAAAGTAGTTAAGTAATAGTGTAAGAGGAAGCCCAATAGAGGGAGCTATAACAGCATTTTACACATATATATATATATTTATAGTTATATATTTTTTTTAATAAAAGCAGTTTTTTTAGTATAGATGGATGTTTATAGAAATTTATAAATGTTTTAGATAGTTTATTATAGAATGTTGGAGTGGTTTTAGTATTATACTGAATATAATAAAACCACTCAACATTCTCTAATAAACTAAAACATTTATAAATTTATTAAAAGCTTCTATAATTTCTATAATCACCCATTCTATACAAAAAAACTGTTTATATCATTCAATATATAAAAAGTGATTTATAAGATTAAACACAAGTAAAATGCTGTTGTAGCACCCTCTGTTAGGCTTCCTCTTAGGTTATGTTTACACGGCTTAAAATGGGACGTATTTCAGTCCGTAATTACGCGCCATAGTGCGCAAATTACAGCTGGAATACATCCCAGTCATTATGGTAATCCATAGTTCTCAGAGAACACGTGTCTTCTTTCAACCGTACTAACTATGTAACTATGGATTACGTCTCCTCTCCCTGCTCGGCGAATCTGCTGCGGGGGGAGATAAGTGACATGTGAATTACCCGCGGCGTATAAGCGCCGCTGGTAATGCAAGTCTATGGGCCGACGAGGCGCCGGCCCCCCCGCTCTGTAATTGCCGGGCGTATTAAGGCCCCGCAAATAAGCCGTGTGAACCCGGCCTTACACTACTCCTTAACTACTTTCCACTGTAAGTGAAAATGTAGGTCATTAGGTTACTAAAGTTCAAGCAGGTCTAGGCTAGATCAAATGAGACCTCTAGGGGCCGATTAGTATATTACATACATATGTAACGGTAAAGTATATTACACTAAAGATTCTCCCTTTTCAAACTACAACTTGGTCAAAAACGTCATGTGAACATACCCTTACCCAGAGACTTCTATCAAAGACAGGATACCTGTCCCCAACCACTGTTACATTATGATATAATCTTGCAGGCCCTTCCTGGTTGACCGGATCTAATTTCAGTTTTGGAACTTAAAAGGTGTGTTCCCACCTGTGGGGCCAACAGAAGTCTCAAGTCAAAACAGTCACAACTGTGCTCAACTCTCCATTCTGTTCCATAGGAGCGCAGGGGTGCAGTGTGTTCAGCTGTACTCTAAAATACTCTGCTCTAAACAGTGATTTTAGGGAACTCTTTCTCAAAATATGTGCGGGTCTCAGAGGTGAGACCTGCACCTGTCGCACGTTGATGGCATATTGATAGGATATAACATCAAAGTGTGAGATGAGAATGCCTCTAAATACAGAGCTATAGTATGTGGGATATCTTACTAGTGCCTATACACAGTAGCGGAGTATCTAATATGATGCTTGTGTCCGCAGTGGAATGGCTGCAGTCCTGTTGGATTTCATCATGGCTTATCCTTGCTCTGGTCCCTCTGTGGCAATCACCATGGATTTCTGGTCGAGTGGGTACAGCTTTGGGAATGACAGCCCAGTTCTTTTTGAGGAGAAACGCGAACCAAATAAGGAGCATAAAACAGGACACCTACTAGGGAGCGGCAACTTATATTTATTATGCACAGTAAAAAAAAAACACCCTAATAAGTCAGGTCCCAACAATGTTGTCTCTGCTGTGAAGGCTTTGATCTCGGGCTCTACCACATGGCCCTTTGAATGCCTGACAGCTGATTGTGATCTGCTAGATGGCGGAATACTATTCTGCTCAGTCGCCATCTCCTCTTCACACCACGTGGTCGGGAGGTGAGGACACATCGATTCCGGATTCGTACTGGACAACTGTCTAGCGGCAGAGCTGCAATCTCTTTATCGGCCTCTTCCTGCAAGGCAAATAAATCTATTTACAGATTACTCCAAATTAAGACCTAAGGGTTATTTGGTGCAGAAACAGAGAGAGGAAGTATTCTAGAGACACTGATTGTAAATCTCCACTAAGACCCTGTTCACATGGGGAAAATTCATATGGATTTCTGCATGGAATCTGTGTACATTCAAAACCCATGCTAACTGCGGCAAAATCCACTGTACAAAATGAAAATCCATACAAGTGACTGCATGAACAAGTCCTTAGGGTACAGATACAAGAAAGGGTTGCTGCAATGTGACCAAACACCTCGCCGACAGACATGTGCAGTTCATAAGAAACACTTTTTTTTTTGTAATATACGGGGGTGTTCATGAGGCGGTTTTTGGATCTGAAAATCGCATCCAAAAAAAACGCAGCGGCGATTGGATCCTACACGTATCCAACACGCAGCTGCAGCTGTTTGGATGCAGCAAGATCGTACCCTACAGTTTTAAATAGGGCTCCTGCTGCGTCTTTCGGATCAAGAATTGACATGTCAATTCTTGGAATGGATACGTAAGACGCAATGAGACGCGCATGGGTGATCACTCGTGTGAACGCTGATGCGTGTTTCAAAGTAAAAGCAATGTAAATCACATTGCACATTATTAGATGCATGTTTGGGTCCGACAGACAAATCCAAACACGCATCTAAAAACGTATGTTCATACGGAGTCAACACAACGTGTGAACTTACCCTAAGGCCTGATTCACACACTGGGGCCATTTTATTATTGCAATTCCACCAGTATGTGCTTTACAGCACATTTATTAGACACCAAGACACTTCTGCACCTCATCTGACGAAAAGGGTGTTTAACGTGCGACACCATGTGCCAAATAATACCGAAAAATGTTGCCGCAATTGACGGCACAAACTAAGCCAACTAACAAATGGTGTAAACTAAGACTAGACAGTTTAAACATGTGCCAGGTGGTTCACACACTTGATAAATCTGGCACATTTTAAGACTGTAGTACAAGTTTACAATGTCTAAGTATTAGACACACAATGGAGTTGAATGCTGAAAATATCAGCAGCGATTCAGCGTTGTGTCCTTGAAGACTCTGTGCCTGCAAGTGCCAATTTCATATGAGGATACAACGCAGATTGTCTGCCTCCTATATACTATTATTTAAGACGCGGAATCAGCCTCAAAAAACTGACAAGTCAATTCTTTCTCAGCGCTGAAAAGAAATCAGCGCAGAGGAAAATCGAAAATAATTAAGGTTGCACTGGATGCCAATTTGGGGGCAAGTTCAGCGCCCAAATCTGTTGTGGTAACGCATCCTAATAATAAATCCGCCCCAGTGAATTTTGCCCCCCCCCCTCTCCAAAAAAAAGGGTACACTGTGCCATGTGTGAAAAACGCAAGGGACACCCTCAGTTTGTTTTTTTTACACATTTCACTTTCCTTTTGACTGCTTTTTTTCAAAAGTAGATAAACCCCATCCAATAGCTACATACAGAAAAAATGATGGGTACTTTATGTTCTGTTTTATCTTTTTTACGCAGCATGAATTCAGAATCCCTGTCTGATGTAAACTGCGCTGTGAATTCCCACTTAAAACAATGGGACACTCTGGGGAAGGTTTTTGATGCATAAAAATGCAAAAACACGGTATGAATGCAGCATAAGGCCTGGTTCACATGCGTTATTTTCTGCAGTGAAATAAGCACTTATTAAACAGCAGAAACGAGTGTTTTTAGGTAAGCTTTTACACATGCTTTCTTCATTTAATGTGCTTTCCTCATGTACATTTTTTACGCTTATTTTCATGCATTGCTTTCAGTATATTTTGTTGCACTTGATGCATCTTTTGCCATGTTTATGCGCAGATAATGGTCCTGAGCGCACTTTGTTTGGGCAGCACGTACAGAAAAAAAAAACCCTGTAGCTGTGTGCCTGATGCATGCTTATTCTCATTTAATTCAACAGGACCCTAATGTCACTTTTTGTGCATTCTGAGGCGTAATCATGAAAAAAAAAAAAAAAAAAACAACATTGAATTTTGCACGTCAAAACCATTAGGCATTAATGATCAATTAAGAACAGATTTTCCAACCTTTTTGTCCTTAATTAGGACGGTGCAGACATTAACAATCCATTAAGGCTTTTCTCATTGTGTGAGAAACAGTTCAGGAATAAAGCATTTCATACCCGTAGTTCCTTGGGGAGGATGGTGTTTTTCCGCAAGGCATTGATTCTCAGCCTCTCGTCTGCATATTCGAAGGCCATCCTCCTCCTCTTCACATCGCGCCACATCCTCCAGTCCACATAATGACTTCTCACATGGTTCAAGCAGGTCACCGGGGAGAAAGAGAGCAACTGCAGGAAAGAGAGGACATGGGTGCCATTATATATTCACCCAAAAGACATTTTTATCTTCTGGTGACTTCCCGCCACTATATTGACTTGCCCGAAACATGTACATGCATAGACACACTGGGCCTTATTAATGAAAACTATGGCCTAATCCCCAATTATCACATGCCCCAGCAATTCCATTATGGAGACTGCATCATCAGGACAACCCCACTGCTGGGGAAACCAGCAAGCGGCCTTATATTTCCCTTACCGAAATGTGACAAGAAGTTCACGGGGCTAAGCCAATGGAAATGTGACCGTTTACGAAGTGATAACATTACAGACTTGGGCTCATGCACATAGCCATATGACATCACAGGTGTAGCCACCGAGGGCCATTAGGGTCTACATTGCACCTCTGCATGCCTTCAACTTTATACTGAGGCAACATGGTGGCTCAGTGGTTAGCACTGTTCCCTTGCTACACTTATTAGCTATGACTATCACTGGTAAGCAGTTCCTGTGTTCAAATCCCACCAAGTACAATATCTGCAAGGAGTCTGTAGGTTCTCCCTGGGTTTCCTTTGGAAACTCCCTTTCCCTCCACACTCCAAAAGAATACTGAGCGGTTGATGTGGAATTTAGATTGTGAGCCTCAATGGTACAGGGAGTAATGTTAATCTCTGAATGATGCTGTGGAGCATAAGAGCGCTATATAAATGAATAAAATCAATAAAATTATTGCAGCACAATTTATCTGATGATCTATGTACAGAGAAATTCCCCATATAGATTAATCTCAAAAAGTTAGGGATATTTGGCTTAAGTTTCAGGATGAACATAATTTCTTGAAAATGTTTTTAAACAAAGTAAAATAAGACCATCTCTTACCTTTAGGCCATGTTCACACGGCTTAAAATGGGACATATCTCGCCCCGTATTTCGTGTCGCACAACACAAAATACGGGGCGAGATACGTCCCAGTCATTACGGTAATCCACAGTTCTCAGAGAACTATGGATTACGTCTCCTCTCCCTGGTTGCACAATACGGCGAGCGGGGAGAGAAGTGACATGTCAATTATTCCCGGCGTATACGCGCTGGGAATAATGCACGTCTATGGGGCCGGCGGGGTGCCGGCCCCCCCTGCCCCTGTACACATGGCGTAATTTCGGGGCAAAATACGTCCCGCAATTACTGTCGTGTGAACATAGCCTTAGGTTAAAAAGATCAAAAATAAAGTACAAATATAGGGTAGGTTGTTACGTACATGGCGATACCAAATAAGTCTGTCATGGTAATTAACCTGCACAATGAAAACAACCAATAAAAAACAAACAAAAACAAAACAAAACAGAATTGCGACACTTGTTCATGCCACAGCACATACAATGGAATAAAAGTGATCAAAAGCTCATATAGGATAGTGATGTATAAATATTGTTTTACACAATAAATTATTTTTTTTTTAAAGCGCGTCAACATTAAAAACAAAACAACAACTTTTTGTGTATCGCCGTGTCTCGACTCAGGGAGTAAAACTAACTTGTCACATATAATGCACAATGACATATATAACAAAAAAAAAAAAAAAAAAAAAAACACCACACTACTAGGACTGCAGTATTTTCTTCACCCTGCCTTCCATAAAAAACTGAACACCTGTGCACCAAAATGTGCAATACACCTCTAGATGAGATCCATGATGGGTGCTGAATTCAAAATGGGGAGACTTCTGTAAGGCCATGTTCACACGGCTTAAAATGGGCCGTATTTCGGTCCGTAATTACGCGCCGAAGTGCGCCAATTACGGGCCGAAAACGGCCCATTCATTACGGTAATTCACAGTTCTCATAGAGAACTATGGATTACGTCTCCTCTCCCGCCCGGCGAATCCGCCGGGCGGGGAGATAATTCACCTGTCACTTTCTAGCGGCGTATACGCGCCGCTAGCAGTGATAGTCAATGGGCCGGCGAAGTGCCGGCCCCCTGCTTACTCCCCCGCTCCCGCCCCGCCCCCGTCCACACGGCGTAATTGCGGGGCGAAATTACGTCCCGCAATTAAGCCGTGTGAACATAGCCTAAGGTTTAACTTGTTCTGGTACATTGTGGGCTTTCCAAATGTGACATGTCACCCACCAAAATCTGCATTTCAGGAGCCAAATAGCGCTCACTCCCTTAGGGGCCGTTTACACGGCAGTGGACAAATACCGGCCGGTATTTGTCCGGTTTTGCTGCTGACCCCACGGCCGCGTGGGGGGCAGCTTTTCTCCGCGATGAGCGGAGAACAGCCCTCCCATTGAGATGCACATGTTCCGTCCAGAAACCGGACGGAAGATTGTGCATGTTCAATGTTTTGTCGTTGGTCACAAAACCGTTGGGCGGAAAACCCCTGCAGTGGGGACTGCTGCACGGGTTTTCCATAGAGCACAATTGTGCTCATTTTCGGCCGGTGTTTCAGGTGGTCTGAAAAACCGCAAACCGGCTGAAAACCCGTACCGTGGGGACATGCCCTTATGCGCCCTGCCCCGCGCAAAAAACAGTAGTTTACACCCAAATATACGGTACTACCGCACTTGGAAGAAACTGCATCATTTGGGATGCTTTTTTTTTTTTCAGGATTCCTTATAAAAATTAAACACTTTCAGATAAAATTTCAGATTGTTGGAAAAAAACATTTTTTAAATTTTCAAGCCCAACGCTAAAGGAAATTGTCAAATACTCACTGCACCCCTGGATGTATTCCTTAAGGGGTGTAGTTTCCAATATGGGGTCTTTTTAGGGGTGTTTATTACGTTTCAGCACCTTAGGGTGTCCCAAACCTGAAATGGCGCCTAAATAAACACGAGACCCCAAAGTCCGGTAGGTGCTCCTCCTATTCTGGGGCTTGTGGTTGAGCCAAATAATGCACTAGGGCCACATATGGGATATCTCTAAAAACGGTAGAATCTGGGGAATCAATGTTAAGTTGCATTTCCCTGATCACATCTACCGTGTTCCCTGTGAATAATGGATAAAAAAATTTTGAAATTTCACCTTCACTTTGCTTTCATTTCTGTGAAATACTAAAGGGGTAACAAACTTCCTAAACACTCTTGTAAATACTTTAAGGGGTGTAGTTTCTTAGATGGAGTCATTTATGGGGGTAACATATAGGCCCCTCCATACAACGTCAGAACTGGACTAGTACCTAATATATATTGCAAATTTTATTGAAAATTTAGAAAATTACTACTACATTTCTAAGCTCCCAATATCGTACAAAAAAAATAAAGACATTTAAAAAATGATGCCAACCTACAGTGGACATATGGTAGCTGCTAGTTATAAACTATTCTGAGTGGAATAACTGTTTTACACGCAGACATTTCTGAAGTTTTAAAATAGCAAATTTTTCAAAATGTTCATGATATTTTTCACAAACAAGGATTGTATGGACAAAAAATCTCTCACTAACTTAAAGCACAATGTGTCACGAGAAAACACTGAATCACACGGATAGGTAAAAATGTCAAAAAGTTATGCTCACAAAGTGTCACATGTCAGGTTTCAAAAATGGGGCTCCGTCAGGGAGGTCAGAACTGGATGCGGCGGTAAGGGGTTAACTTCTGTTTATATGCTAAACAAATGTTTAAAGAATTTTTAGCTGTGTTTTTTTCATATCCCTTTAAAAAAAAATAAAAATATCCTGCTATTTTCACTTTGGCCACTAGGTCTAATAATAGTCTGATACTTCCTGTTCTGTAGAGAAAACTTTTCAGCAGTCTCCTCATTATTATCACAGGCAGGATTACACTGAAAGGTGACACCAATTGTATGAAAACTGTCTTTGTTGCGATAGCAACCGGAGTTCAGCTTTTATTTCATATAATGCTCAGGAAAAATATTGTGTGATTGGTTGCTATGGGCAAAAAAGACAGTCTTATTGCTAGACATATATAAGGCCCAATGTGAAGAGATAACAGGATCCACCAGTCACAATAGGAGATGTCACAGCTCCCCCTCTTCCCTTCCTGCATAGTGACTTCTTCCCCAGTCAACAGGGCTATGGAGTCGGAAAGCCGAAGCCCCGATTCCGACTCCTCAATTTCCCAAACCTCCGACTCCTGACTCCCTCATACACGGCGCATGTTTAAGTGATAACCTTACTGTAGTAAAATGGTCACATCAGGCTGTTTATCATCTTATGATACAATAATCAAGCTATTTAGGTAGAACAGACACTGACAAGTAAAAAGGTAACAATGTTTTGATCTTTTGAACACTTGTGAGTAGAGGTGAAGAAAAGCTGTATTTGTATCCAAGTCCAGTCTGCACCAACATTGGGAATGTGTAGAAGAGACCTGGGATTAGATTTTGGTGAAGATATGCTTGTATCTGATTCAGAGCCCAGTAGGATTCAGGCAGTATTGAAAACCTAATGGTGGCTTACCCAAACACTAACAAAATTAAAATTAACATTTTGATTTTTAGGAGTAACAATGCAGTTACAGGAAAGAATCTGCAGAACTAAGCAGATGCTAAATACTTGCAAGTCACATTTATGTATAAGATGTAAAATTACAGTAGCCTCATGTACAAAGCTGTAGTGGATGGTGAGATATGGAGTCTGAAAGTCACAAGTTCAAACCATTGTTACCATTTTGCTTGTCAGTGTAAAATATATTTATTGGATATGACTTTAGGACACAAAAAAATTGTAAATATGCAAAACACTGCAGGAACATTTGTGGAGTCTCTGAGTTTGTTCTGAGAAATAGTATCGCCTCCATCAGATCCTGCATCCATAACCTCACATCTGATCTCATTATTTCCAGGCTAGAGAACGGCCTCTCTACACTAACTTGGGTTGGGGGGCAAAGCGGTGACCACAGGGGCAACATCTCTAACAATGTCAGGGTATAAAGGAATTGCCTCAGCCACAGTCAGTGTTGATGAATGGTTGATCTTCTACTTCTTTGAAAGCAGGTGAAAAATTTTGCTGAAATCTGTTTGCCCTGGGAGCAGAATCTTTTCCCCTGTGTCAGCGCTTTGCCTGCTCCATGTCATCAATTACACTCCTCATGTGATGAGGCTGAAGATATGGGAGCAGTAGCACTGGCAGGACCCACCTTGCTCTTTGCACTGCATCAGACTAACTGGACCAACTTATATATTTTGGGAGTCGGTCCCTTTTATGACGACTCCGACTCCTGCAAAATAGCCTCCGACCCCACGACCCAGACTCCACAGCCCTGCCAGTCACAGAGCATGCCCAGAAAACTCTCCTATAGCAGTCAATGGGTCTGTTCCTGCTCACAGGCCCATATGTGCATGAAGCTGTTGTAAAGCATCTCTCTAAATGCTGTTAAAAGCAGCTCAGGCAAGATGGCCACACCCCTCCCCCTCCTAACAATATACACACAAAAAAGAATTATATAAAAAACAGAATTTGGAAAAAAAAAATCTACAATTACAAAATAGCTAATCAGAAAATAATCAATTACTGGTTTTAAAGGAGTGATTGTTTGAGCTGCTCGTGCTGTTCTGCTAATTCTCTCAGATTGAGTTTGAAATCCAGGGGCATGTCTCTCCTGTCAGCAGGCGTGTCTCCCCTCACTGAAGACCTGTGACATCATAATTTTGTTTAACCCCTTAACGACCGCGCACCGTCTTTTGGCGGCGGCCGGTGCGGGTCGTTCGTTTTGCAGCGACGTCTTTTGACGTCGCTGCAGACATCGGGGTTTGCGGCGCCCGGCGCCACAGCTGCGCTAGGATCGGGGCTGAACTACACAGCCCCGATCCCAGAGCATGTCCTGCAGGCATCGGGGAGCGGAGGAAACCTCCGCAACCCGATGCTTTAACCCTTTGATTGCGGCGGTGAGTTACCGCAGCGCAATCAAAGGGTTCCCCTGCTCTGTCGGGTGATCGGAACGCCCGGTCACCCGACAGAGCTCCGGGACCGGCTGCACAGTCAGCTCTGGGGACCTAGCGTGGCCCCAGAGCTGTCTGTGTAAGAAGCCAGTGATTAGGATGCACTGTGTGCTGTCCTAATCACTGCCTGTGTCAGACTGACACAGATTAGCATGTATTAGCATATATGAATATGCTAATACATTACTAAGGGTGTAAAAAAAAAAATTAAAAAAAATGTTAAACATTTTCTCCTTCATGGGAGTCAAAAAAAATTTACAAAAAAAACCATAAAAAGTGTAAAAAAAAAAAAAAAATAAATAAAATAAAAATAAATATTTAATAAAAAAATAATTTACAAAAATTACACACACAAAAAAACCTACACATATTTGGTATCCACACGACCGTTAAACCTGTAGAATTAATCTAACAAGTTTTAAAGTGTGAAATGTGAATGGTGTAAAAAAAAAATTAAAAAAACAAAAAAAAATTTTGAAAAAAATAAAAAAAATACTGCAATTTTTTAAATAAGTGTACTTAAACTATTCCCTTATAAAGTACAACTTGTCTCGAATAAACGGGGGCCTCATCCAACTGCGTCATTGAAAAAATAAAAAAGTTACAACTGTTTAAACGCAAGGAAGGCCAAAACTAAAAAAATGTTCTGGTCATTAACTACTTTTCAGGCGTTCGGTTAAGGGGTTAAAGCAGGGGATGAAAGAAGGTTGTCTGGATATAACAGCTCTGTACCCTCCTGCAGCTTATGTCTGCAGCCTTGGCTCCACAAGCTGCAGCAAGCACCTGTTTAATATCTTTGTTTTCACAAAAATTACACTAAAAGCCAGCAGCTTTTTACTTCTAGTGGTGTTCACCCAAATTTGTACGGGACAACAGGCAGAGATTTTACTCAACTACAATGATAAATGTCAGCTTCAAGCAAAGATCTGGGGGGAGAAGCAATCAGCTTTGAGAGAAGACCCTACTCAACCTGTAACTAACTTGGGCTGGTAAGTGTAGGTAGAGCTTTGCTCTTACAAATGAAGGGGTTTGGAGTCTAGTTCCTCACAGAGTATCCCCCCCTAAATTCCTACACATATGTAGAGAGACCTTAAAATATATATGTTAATCTCTATAATATTTTTATACACATCCATAGCCCCCCTATATAAGTCTCATCCCCCAGAGTAAATGCATTGAAATCACGTATGTTGGAAGTGTTTGGGTTTTTGACTACTGCAAGGATGAGACACTATACAGGGGAGCTTTGTGTGTGTATATAAATAAAATTATAGATGTCTACACATATTTTCATATCTTTACATATGTGTACACTTTATAAAAGGAAAAAAACACACAAAAAAAAAAAAACAAACACAAAATCTACTGATGGGGCTTGAACTCCCAACCTCTCTCTTGCAGAGCAGATCAGCTATATATTACACTATACATACAGCTTGTACAAGTACTGTGTTGAATCCTTATGTTATACACTGCAGATGACCTCATAAGGAGGCAGGGCTTGCATTAGATCTGAGGAACAGAACGCCCTCTTTTCAAAGTAGCAGCTTAAGGACTGGACCTGTGAGAAGGTGAATCAACCTCTTGGCAAAAGCCCTTTGAACAGGCAGTAATTGCCCAGATCATTGACCCTAGAGCTGGGAGATGTGTATAGAACCAGCAGACCTTGGGTTTTTCAATATCATTTTAACAGCTCAGAGGGGAGTAAACACAGAGTGTGCAGGGAGCCAATCACAGTGCTGGGGGCGTGGCAGTGGTGTTTGCTGTTTAGGGGCGTATCCCAACAGGCTGAATGAAATGTCAGCCAGCCAATCACAGTGCAGGGGGCATGTCCGACCAGCAACAGCAGAAATAGAACACAGATTTACAGAGAAGCTCATATCTGCTAAACCAAAGTGACTGAGGTAATGCAAACCAATTACAACAGTGCCTATTTTTACTGTCCCCATAATCTGAGACATGATCTTTGTAACGATAAAATGGCGATAGATTCCCTTTAAAAGGTGCATTCCCACAAATGGACCTCCGCTTACAGGTTGGCCCATAACTGGCTATAAGCTGACTGTTACAGAACGAGGAGGGCATTGTTTGCAGTTGTCTTTCCCATTTATTTATGGATATAGTTGATCAGGTGAGCTAGGAACTCCCCAAAAAAAGCGAACAGTGTGCGGCCATCTCCCCGGTCTCTGAAGTTGGCTCACAGAGAGCTATAAGCTGACCCCAAAGAGGATATGGCGAGATGTGACAGCTCCTTCAAATAAATGAATTTATGAATGGAACTTACAGATTCAGAATTTTAGGGGGTTTCTTGTTCAAAATCCTATTCCTATCCCATCCACATCAGGTTTCTGACCTCCTTCAGGATAACTTGAGTTCTCAAGAGGGCTACTGTGGTGTGGTGGCGATAGGGCCCATGGAGGTCTATAGTCCAAACTGGAATACGTTTGCTCTACTTCCAAAACTTATTTGCTTTATGTGCTTGTGTCTGGTACATAAAGTGTGTGCAATCACGGAACAGAGCAAACCCAGCCCAATTCACACTACATTTGCCCTACAGAATCTTATTGCCCCGTTACCAATCCCCACCGCTGTATCTGTTGTGATGCCTTTTTCAAGTTATTCTGACATAGAACAAAGATGTGAGGTAGATGCAGCAGAAAGAAAATCTAGAAAAAAGGTAGCAGGAAAAAAAATTAGAGCCCAGATTTTACATCTATGAGATGCAACTAGCTGCTTTTACAAGTGGCTTTCAACTTTATGAACAGGGAGTAAATAAATATATATATATATATATATATATATACACACACACACACACACACACATACGAGTCACATTATTTGCCAATTGCAACCCACAGCTGCTGGAGGGTCCATAGAGGCACCGTGTAGGTGATCCTACAGATGCTCAATTAGGTTCAAGTCTGGAGAATGAGAGGTCAGGGTAGTACTTGGAAGTCTTGCTCCTGCCCTTTCAACCAATGTCAGCCATTTCTAGTCAAGTCACATTGCCTTGTATTCTGGAGAAGACAAATTACATGTATGGGTGTATGTGACCTGCAAAGACAGATCCATACCCAAAGCAGCTTAGAGCATCTTCCACATGGATGATTGGCCCAGTGAATGCCACAAGAACATTCTACAGACCAGAACACTGCCACCACAAACTTTTGTTCTTCCAGCAATGGTTGCAGGGTGTTTGTTCTCGATTTCTCATCTAACAAACTAATGTCCATTTGTTCAATGAAGCAGAAAACATGGTTACTCAGAGAAGGCAACCCCTTGATAATCAGCAGAGGTCCAATTCTGATACTGCCGTGAAAACCAAAGCCTTTTTTTGCCGACGCAACTTCATTAGCAGAGGTGCAGGGACCTGCTATCTGCTTCAGAGCCACATACACAGAGTTCACTAAACAGTTTTGTTGGACACACATCTGGGTCACTTTGGTGGGGAGCTGCTCCAATGTTGGGTGTCAGTCCACCTTCATAGCCGACATTCACCTCTCATCTACCAACGGCACATAGTACTCTGCAATTACCACATTATTTGTTCACAATGGCACCATTTGTCCACAGCAGCACGCGAACAGTTCACAAATACCAGCTCCCTTGGCCCAACAGTGCATGACAGCAGCAAAGGGTATGTATGCAGAAAGCCTATCGTACACCTTATATACCCACCAGGCCAGCACACCACAAGCGACTTCCTTCTATCATGAACTACACACTATTGGCACTGAAAGTACAACATGGTCATAATGTGACTCAACAGTGCCCGTATGTATTCATATATAACATGCCTGTGAGTAAGCACTGGATACAATAATACACAATGTACAGGAACATGGGGGAGTATATAAACTGCCTAAATGCCCATAGCAACCAATCACAGTGCAGCTTTCATTTCATACTCTGCGCTAGAAAATGAAAGCTGCACTGTGATTGGTTGCTATGGGCAACCAAGAACAGGATTTTTAGCCCGTGTCCCTGTATCTGCCCCCATGCACAGTCACGGCTCGCTCCGGTCCACCCGTCTCTCCCACCAAACATAAACGTCCGCTACTGCCCCTACCCCGCTCCCTTTACAAGTTCCCGTCAAGCACTCTCTCCCAGTGTCCTTGCGCTCACCTGCCGGGCGCTGCGCAGCACTGACCCCAGCATGGACGTCGCCAGCTTGTGCCAGCTGTCAGTTCAAAAGCTTGCAACTTTATTGTACTTGACAGCAGGATGTCGCTCTAGCTTCTACCACGCAGCGTTCTCTATGGTTGTGTATGACCAGGTTGTGCAACGCACTGCAGGACGATGTACAAGTAATACGTCTGTGAATATCGAGGTCAATAGAAATACAGCCGTCTGCACCATTCAGTGGTGAAACTACAACTCCCAGCAACGCCCCACAGCTACAGTCTTGTAGGGAATGCTGGGAGTTGAAAGTTTACCTCAGGGGTTTGAGAGGGCAGTTTTTCAATCAATGATGCAAAATTTCACGAAAATTCAATGTTATTTTGACGGAAGTTTGCTGTATCCCAGACTCATTACTCATAAACATTGTGCAGGTGATACATAATTTACAAACATTTTTAAAAAGATACTGGTACAAAAAAAACATTCGAAATATAATTCCTTTTTAAAAATCCCATTCTTAGATCCGTTGTTTTTAAAAAAGGGGCCATCATTTTTTTAAATTTTTCTGGTAGAGGGTTTTTTTTATTTTTAAAGAAAAATTTCCCGTTTTTACCTTGTAAAATGGGGAATTTCTTAAAGGGGGGTTGTCTCACTAAAAGGGTTTGGGTTTTTATTTTTAAAGATTTTGGGAAAAAAACAAGTCACTTTGAAATATGTGCCCTTTTAAAAAAGTGTCCTCCAATTCCTGATACCCCCTTTTTTAGGGGCCCGCATAAGCCCCTCGGGTTTTCCCCAAAATTAAACCATACCCCCCAATTTTTAGAGATTGAAAAAGGGGAAACCTTTTACCCCACGCCTCTGACCACGGCCCCAAACCAATGACATCAAAACTAGGACTACCTCTAACCAGGCCCCACCAAACAAAATCCCCCCCCCAAGGATCACCCCAGCCATGACCTTCAGGGTGCGGGGGAGGGGTTTTTAATGCTTTTTGTATTCCTTAGACTATGTTTGGACCAGTGTAGCATCTTTTTCTAAACTAACAGGGTAAAAGGGGGGGCCCGGTGTCGGGAGATTTTATTTTAAATAAACGCTTTTTTTTTTGTTTCTGTATAATTTTTTTCCAGTGATAGAAAAAGGGGGGTGTTTTTTCAAAATGCCTCCTTTTACTAAACATGGGGCCCCCCTTGCTGCCCGCCAGCGGCAGTTATTGTCCCCCCAAAGGGCCCGGACACTAAACCCCGTGTAAATTTTTACCCCATTTACCCAACGCCCCAAAAGGGGTCCCGGGGAAAAGGGGCTGGGTAACCATCAGAAGCGCCTTTTCCCCTTTGGAGGTCTGTTCGGGGGCCCGGCTGCAGGCTGGTACTCTTAGAAAGGGAAAAAGGGACCAGTATTGTTGGCCCTTTTTCTATTTTTATAGTATTAGGCTCCCAGTGTTGGTTTTAGGGTTGGTTTGGTTTTAAAGGAAAATTTGGGGGGGGCCCCCAAAGTAGTTTTTTTTTTTTTTTTTGAAAATAAATTTATTTTTTGAGATCCTACAGTGGGCCCTCCTGTAATCATTACAGGGGGATCCCCATGTGCAGACCCCAAAAAAATACTTTTTCCCGAAGAAAAATGACGGGGGGTCCCCCCAATTTCCAAAAACCCACCCCAGGGTAAAACCAACAGCGGAGCCTAAATACTATCAGAATGGGAAGAACCATTGTTATGGTTTTTTCCCCTTCTAAAAAAAACCAGCCTGCACCCGCTCCAGGAGCAGCCCTTTAACATTAGGGGGCCGCCCTGACAGTTCCCCCGGCTTTTTCCCAATACCCCTGTTTTGCGTTGGGTACGGGGGTTAATAGTGACACGGGGTTAGTGCCACCCTTGGGGGGTTGAAAAAAAACCCCCCCGGGTGACACCAAGCCCAAAAGGCCGATAGAATGGAGGGGGCGTCATCCAGTTTAACCGCCACAAATATCACTGGAAAAAAAATAAAAAAAACCACACCAAACAGAAAAAAAAAAAAAACTTTTTTTAAAATTAAACACTCCCGAACAACAGCCCCCCGTTTACCATTTTTTTTAAAATAAATAAAATGTAAATTGTCCGGCGTAGCCCACCCGAACCCGGGCGTGTCCAAATGGGAACCTGTAAAAAACAACGCCTTTTCCAAAGGGGAAAACATCACCCAGCTTTCCTGGACCCCCTGTTTGGGGGGATGTCACCCAGCTTTTTTTAGTGCCTTGGAAAGGGGGGTGACACCCCAAACAGCGGGGGCCGGGAAAAGCTGAGTGGGAAACCATCCCACACGCGGGCCCCTTAAAGTTTTCCCGGGATGCCGGGTGGGAGGGATTTACCCAGCTTTTCCACATGCGGGAAATAAAAATTATTCGAAACCCGGGGGGGAAAGCTGGGTGACAGGGGTTCACAAGGAAGGCATCCTAAAAATAGGGGTGCCCCTGTTGGGGGAGGGGTGCCACTCAGCTTTTTTTTTTCCCCCCCTTTTGGGAAAGGGGGGCCCGGGGGGGGGGGAAAAAGGGGGTTTGGGGGGGTGTGTTTAAAAAAAAGGGGGGGGGTGGGGGTTTTGGGGGGGGGGGCTGGGTTTTGGGGGGGGGGGCGTGTTTTTGGGGGGAAAGGGGAAAAGGGGGGGGGGTTTTTTGGGGGGGGGGGGGGGTTTGGGGGGGGGGGGGGGGGGTTTTTTTGGGGGGGGGGGGGTTTTTTTTAAAAAAAAGGGGGGTTTTTTTTCCCCACGGGAAATTTGGGGGAAAACCCCCCGCCGGGGGGGGGGGGGGGGGGGGGGGGGGGGGGGGGGGGGGGGGGGGGGGGGGGGGGGGGGGGGGGGGGTGGGGGGGGGGGGGGGTGGGGGGGGGGGGGGGGGGGGGGGGGGGGGGGGGGGGGGGGGGGGGGGGGGGGGGGGGGGGGGGGGGGGGGGGGGGGGTTTTTGGGGGGGGGGGGGGGGGGGGGGGGGGGGGGGGGGGGGGGGGGGGGGGGGGGGGGGGGGGGGGGGGGGGGGGGGGGGCGGGGGGGGGCCCCTTTTTGGGGGGGGGGGGGGGGGGGGGGGGGGGGGTGGGGAAAAAGGGGGGGGTGGGGGGGGGGGGGGTGGGGGGGGGGGGGGTTTTGGGGGGGTGGGGGGGGCGGGCGGGGGGGGGGGGGCCCCCCCAAAAATTTTATTTTTTAAGGGAAAAAAAAAATTTTTAAAAAAAAACCCCCCATTTTTTTTTTTTTTTTTTTAAAAAAAAGGGGGGAAAAAAATTTTTTCCCTTTTTATAATTTTAAAAATTTTAAAAAAGGGTTTTTAAAAAAAAAATTTTTTAAAAAAAAATTTTTTTTTTAAAAAAAAAAAAAGGGGGGTTTTCCCCCCCCACCCCCGGGGTTTGCAGGCCCCAAAAGGGGGCCCCCCCCCAAAATTTTAAAAAATCCCCCGGCCCTTTTTAAAAAACCAAAAAAAAAAAAACCCCAAAAAAAAATTTTTTAAAAAAAAACAATTTTAAAAAAAAAAATTTTTTTTTAAAGGGGTTTTTTTTAAAAAAAATTTTTTTTAAAAAAGGGGCCCCCCCTCCAAAAAATTTTTTTTAATTTTGGAAAATTTTAAAAAAAATTTTTTTTTTTTTTGCAAAATAAGGGAAACAAAGTTTTTTTTTTACTTTTTTTTTTTTTTTAAATTAAAAACGGTTTTTTTTAAATTAAATTTTTTCCAAAAACAGAAATTAAACATATCAACTTCAATTTCAAGGTTAACGGGCAAGATTGGGGACTGTAAGGGTTCAAAAAATTTAAATTTGCCCTATGATAATCCACAAAAACAAAATGGTTATTTTAAAAAACTCTGCAATCAGAGCTTTCATGAAAGAAAAAGGGGCTCACCTCCCCCCCCCCGTCCCCCCGGGAGCACCGGGGGTTTGCAGGCCATGGGCGGCCGGCCCGGCCCGTTATCAAACCAACGCGGGATCGGTCCCCCCTCGGCCCCTTTTCCCCTTTTAAAATCTAAATTGCCACCAATGGACAACGCGAAAAAAGAGCCCAAAATCAGTTTTTAAAAAAAATAAACAATCCTTTTAACAAAAGGGACAAGAAGGAAAACCTGGGGAAAGGGGGGGAGCCTTGTAACGAAGTAATCTTCTAATTACGTAAAAGGTTTTCCCGGGCCCCTTTTTTGCGCTATAAAAAAAAGTAATCCCAATTTTGCCAAATTGCTTCAAATAATCAACGGGAATTGTTTAGAAGGCTTTTTAGGTGTTTTTTGGTTTTCAAACGTGTTTTATTCTGTTTGGAGCCCCCCAGCTGACGGAGGTTTTGTCTCTTTCCTTTTTACTGGGTAATTAAACATCGGGCTGCTTTAAAATTATATGGAAAATTTGGGTTTTTCTCTTTTTTTTTGGGCCTTTACGGGTTTGGGGGAAAATATATTGAATAGAAGAGGAGAGGGCATCGGCCTTCTAGCCTTGTAAAAATTGTAAATTTAAAGTTTTTTCTCACTTTTTCCCCAAAAATGACCTTATTCCGGGGAACATGCCCAAAAAAAGGGTTTATAGTTTCCCTGGGGAAAGCCCCAAACCTCCCCCTTTTGCCCGGGGAAAGGGCCGGTTTTTGTTTAGGGCGCTTTAAACCGGGGGTGGGTACCATAGAGTCATCAATTTGTAATTTTTCTTTTTAAATGCTGCATACGGGGTTTTAAAACCGGCATAGCGCCAGATGAGTTCCGGGTTTCCCTTTTGGTATATGTTTTCCTAAAAATTTTTCCCCCCATACTTTTCATATATCTATTGTCCCCGGTTTTGTGAATCGGGATTTGTATTTTATGTAAATACTTGAGACATACCTTTTTGGTTGAAGTGTTTAGTTTACATGGTCCCTCAAACCTAGTGGGAAAAGGGAACCTTGCCCCTTTAAAAAGGGAAAGAGGGTCTGGATAAGATGTTTAAAATCTGCGATATGATAATAACCCGCTTGTTGGTAGAGGGGGTATTTAAATTTTTAAACCCTCCTAAAAAGGAAAATTTTCAAAGTTTTTGTGATCTATGAGGTTTTGCTAAAAGGGTTTTACCCGATTTAAAACCCAGGGTTCCCAAATTCGACCGTCCCCCATGGTATTTTGGCAGCAAGGGGATTAAAGAAAAAATAAAACCCATGGGTGAAAAAGTCGTGGATAACTGAAAACCCCTTTTGCAATGCCCCCAACATTTAATGTAAGCCCCCTTGGGTCACAGCAAGGGTTTTTTTTGGAAAGGGGAAATTTGGGGCCCTGAGCCCATAAGGGGATTTTGGGGTGTTTTGGGTTTTTTTAAAACCAAAGCTTTTCTATCCCCACCCAGCGAAAAAAAGCAAATAATGTAGACCATGTCGGGACCCCGGTTTTAAATTTGGGGGGTTGGCCCAGTAGTTTTTGGAAATTTCTGGTGCTCCCAGCCCTCCAGATCTCTTCCCTTGCCATTAGTCCCCGACTTAGCTATTTAATGTTTTTTTATTTTTCCCAAAATGAATCTTATGAATCCCTCCCCTTGCATGTCTTTAAGCCCCCTTAGGGGAAACTGTTTTTGGCAAAGTCTCTAACAAGAAATAATATTTGGGGGATTAAGGGAATTTTTTGATCCCGCTATGCCCCTGTTAGAGAAGAAGGGAATCGCCCCCCTTTTTTTCAGAAAAAGTTTAATCTCCTGATAAACTCCCCGGAAGTTTTGTCTTTTAAAGGGGGGAATTTTTTTTTTGTTATTTTGCATCCAAAGTATGAAAGGGATTTTCTTTCCAGTTTATTTTAATTAGATTTTAATGTTAGGGGGCTTTTTTTGTTATTCCCCCTGGTAGTCCCCTTTTTTTGATTTATTGATTTTAATTCCCGATAAAAATTGGGGAAACTCATCCAAGAGAGCGTGTAGGTTTTGGGAGCGTGATATGGGGTTTTGATTTAAAATGAGAAAGGGATGGCGTCTGCGAAGAGCGACAACTTTATTCGTAGCCACCTTTCTGTGTTTTCCCTTTATTGAGGTTGAAGTCAATAGCCGCTACCAGCGGTTTACCCCACATGACCCAATAAACGTGCAGAGAGGGGACAGCCCCCTTTTGGGGCCCTTAGAGATGGAAAGAAGGGGGGGTGTTTCATGGGGAGCTTAAAAAAGGGCCCTTTTTTCGAGAGTATAAAATGGGCAAGGGGGGTCATGAAAGGGCCCATATTCCAAAATGATTTTGACCGAGAAACATGGGTTTTAAAAGGGCCAATTTAAACGGGCGGAAACGCTTTTTTTTTTGCGTCCCCAGAACCCAGGATTTAAAGGGTGGGTGATTTAAGTTTGTTAATTAAAATTTGAAACAGATCGTGACTCTGCGGTTTTTATCTCCCCCCCCGGCGAATTTTAATAAAGCCCCACTTGGTCCCTATGGATGTCTGTGGTAAACCATGTTGCAATTTTGTGGCAATAAATTTTTTTTTAAAAAGTTTTGGTCTGTGTTCAATAGGGCAATTGGTCTATAATTTGGGCACTTTTTAGGGGGTCTTTTTCTGGTTTGGGTTTGAAGGAAAAAGGTGGAGGAGGAAAGGGTTGGGGAGGTGTTTTTTTACCTTGGGGGGATTCATTAAATATTTGTACCCCTCTTAGGGATTAAGTCATCTTTTGAATACTTGATAGTAAAGATAGGTTAGCCCATCTGGGCCTGGTGATTTGCCGGGGGGAGTTGTTTTAATTTTGTTCCCCCCCCAATTCTTCTTCCCCTTATGAACCCCTTTAGAGAAAAATATTGTTCACTCGAAAAGGGGGGTTGGGGGGCAAGCACGAGAAAAAATTTTGCTTCAAATTTTCCTTCGGTCTTAAACTTCAGGGGGGATTTTTGGGGAAGTTTTTAGAGGCGGAAAAAAAATTTGTGAAAAACTTTTGGTTATGGGAAGGGGGGATGAAAAAATGCTACCAAAATTTTCTTGCAGTGCGTGCGGGTTTTTTTTTGGTAGTATTTTTTCGCGAAGTTGTTTAGTAGCAGAGAGGGGGCTTTTTAAATTTTTCCCCTCCCCATAGAAACGTTGGGGGAGTACAAATTTTTATTTTTTCCGTTTGGGATATCGTCAAGTCCCCCCCTCAACTGGGGCACAGTCGCATGATTTTTCCAAGAATTTTTTTTTGATGGGGGAAATTTACGTTCAGTTTCCAAATTTCCCTGAGTTGTTTTTTTAAGTGTTTTCCCCTTTTTAAATTTCTGTCTTTTTTTAAGTCTAAGGGGCCCCCGGGGAAAAACAGTATTCCCCCCTTAAACATGCTTTTTGACTTCCCAAAATGTCAATTTGGAGGGGACCGTTTCCTGGGTTTAAATTTAAAGTATTTGGGTTTAAAGTGTTTTGCTATTTTTGGCTTTTGGTTTTTCTGATGTTTTTAGTTGATTTTTTCATTCAGTCCCAATGGCATTCGCGTCCCCTGGTTGTTGATTTCCCCTGTTAACCCCGATTGGGGAAAGATCTGACCAGGTTTTAGGGGGAATTTCTTTCGTCTACTGTTTTTTCCCTAGCGTTGGAATATTTTCCAAAAAAATAGTCCAAAACCCCGGGGTGAGTGTTTTGCGGGGAAAAAGAAAAAAAAAAAAATACACCTCCCTTGGATGTAGGACCCTCCATAATCATAAGGGAAAAAACTTTCTTTTTAATTGACGGAAAAATTTGTTAGACAGTCTTTTTTGTGGGGGTGAGGTGGTTTGGTGCCAAAAAGCTAATTATCTGTCCTTTGAGAAGACGGCTTTTAAAAAACTCCCCCCATTAACAAAAAGCGGGGGGAAATTGGGATAGCTTTTTAATACCCTCCAAAGAATCTGTTTGCAAGATTTTGGGTAAGTTTTCATCTTGATGGGGGTCCTTGGTATGTACATGTAAGATAATGAAAGACCCGGGGTACAATAATGAAGCTGCTGACAAGAAGGGGCGGGACCCAGTCAAAATAGCCACACCGGCCTTTTTTCCTTTTCCTGTGGGACGGAAAACCCGTGGGTAAGGGATTTTGAGAAACCGGCAGTTGCCATTCAGTCAAGGGGTTTCTTGTAAGAAAACAAAAATCTGGTCGCCTACCTTAATTCGGTAGAGGACCCCTTTTTTTTGTGGATTTAAATCCCTAACATTTAACGAAGTATTTTGCCATTAGAGTGAAGAATTACCTTGAACAACGCTTGTGTCCGAATCGCAGGTTGACTTTGGTTTTTTACTTTTTTTATATGTTTTTTTTTTTACTTTTTGTGTGCCACTGTGGGACTAGACTGTGCAATTACTTGATTGCTATTGCCTTATGCTAGATCCACACAGCAGAGTGAAAAAGCCGTATTGGGGCTGCAGGGATCCAATGTCATTCCCATAGAATATACAACATGTTCTATATTCAGCTGGACAGTTTCTTCCTATTGTTTCACAGCACGAGTAAAAAATCTGCGCGTGTCAGTAGACTAAGCGCGCACAGATTTACGAATTGATGTCTACACAGCCGTGCTGTATACCGGTCGGTCAGTTTTTCATGCGATTCAACACACAATACTGAATCCAGCTCATAACGACAACGCGAACCAAGCGAATACGGTGCGTTGAGGATCATAGTCCTAATACAGATAGCTACTAGCAAATCCTTTACTGTACTGCTATGTATTATGCCTGAGGCAGGTAGCCTGTTAGAGTCTGTCTCTTGCAGGGACTAATAGGTTTCTGCACATGGCAAACCCGGAGGCCACTAATTGTCCTCTGGCTGTCATGGCGACCATTAACGCTATTGAACGTGTTTTGGGGATGCCAATGGGTAACAGAGGAAACTCTCTCCTTTTATCAACCACCTGGATACCACAGTTTCTATTGAACTTGAAGGTATAATGGCCAGGAACAGGGCCAGCTCTGATCCTGGCCATTGTATTGGGAGCCTGGCCATACAGGTTAGTGCCCTTCTACCACCTCCACTGCAGATTGTGGGCACAGCTTCTACGCATTTCCAGGAGCCCAGGAGGACCTTCCTTTTTCTAAGAATTTCCTAGACGTTCTTGGAGTTTTGGCAACTATGTGCGAAAGTTCTGTGGCCTTTCAAGGTTTCTGTCAGTTCTAATGGGAAGAACAAGCACATGGAAACTAGTTCTTTGTGTTCATACACGAAGTGGTCACAAGCCGGTCGATGTATACGACCCATACTAACAGAGCTCATGATAAATCTTTGAATCTGTTGCACATAGCATCCGTCGGGCCTTTTTGGCGTCTGTTGGTAAATATAAAGCTGGCAGTGGTAGGCAGGTAGGTATTTGTCCTGTGAAGTGTTTACGGCCCCTTAAGGCTTGTTCACCTAACGGCTTAAAATTTGGCCGGTATTTCGGATCCGTAAATACGCGCCGAAGTCGCCAATATACGGCCGAAAAACGCCGATTCATTACGGTAATTCACATTCTCATAGAGAACAAGGATACGTCCTCCTCACCCCCGACCGGCGAATCCGCCGGGCGGGACATAATTGGACATGTGAATTACTAGGGGCGTATACGCGCTCGCTGGCAATCAAGTCAATGGGCCGGCGAAGTGCCGCCCCCCGCTCACCGTCCCACTCCCCCGCGTCCCGCTCCGCCCCGTCCACCTACGCGTAAATTGCGGGCCGTAATTACGTCCCGCAATTAAGCCATGTGAACATAGCCTTAGAGTTATGACTTTTCTATCTTTCTGTTTGTCATGGCTGTATGAGGACTTGTTTTTGAGTGAGGTAAGTTTTTTTTCTTAGTGGTCCTATGTAAAGTACCATATAGTATATTAGGGAACAAAAAAATCTTAAAAAACTCCCACAGTAGCACCAATGTCTTTTGGGTTTAGTTTCTATGGAGTTCACGATGTGATATAAATGACATGTTATCTTTATCCTGCGGATCACTACAATTCCAAATGTACACATATCGTCTTCATTTTCTGAGACCAACAACTTTTTTTTATTTTTCCTTCGACAAACCTGTGTGGGGGCTTGTTTATTCGGCCTTGAAGACTTGCTAAGAATAAGAACTTGTCATTCGAAACGCGTCAGTGAATGCCGCTACTATGCACATGGCATGTCGCTTTTTTTTCTAACAAAAATGTTTAAATTTTATTAGTGCTGCTGGAAAAAAAAATGTCCTTGTTGCATTCCCCTTCCGGGCCCCCAATGAATTCATTTTTCTCCGCACATATACGCCTTGAAAAATTTGCATGTCACTTCTCCCCTCGCCCCGCCAAAATTTTTGCGAGCAGGGGGGAGGAGACTTTAATCCATGGTTCTCCTATGAGAACTGGGGAAATTACCTTTAATGCCCGGGGAACGTATTTCACCTGTTTTTGAGCGCAGTACGACGCGAAATTAGGGTGAAATACGTCCCAGCCCATTCCCGGTGTAAACTTAGCCAAAGGTGCTTTGTATTGCTTTTTATGAAACATATCCCAATATACACAAATAATTGTTTCTATTTTTTGGCGGGTATCTTATATTTAGGGGGGCAGTGGGGAACTCAGGGGGTCGCGGGGGTTTCTCCCACTATTTTGGGTAAAGCAGGGGGACCGGGTTCCCGATTTTGAACTAAAAACCCGGGGTTTCGGGGGGGGGAAAGGGGAAACCCTTTAGCGTCAGAAACCATGGGTTTGACAAAAGAAAGCTAGTATGGCTGTATCCCGGCTAGTATGGGTTGCCTTTCCCGGGGGGTCACAGTGTTGGGTGGGGGGCCACCCCAACTTTTCCAGGCCGGGGTTTTTGGGTAGGGTTCGGGGGGCCCTATTAAAGCTTCAAATAAGGTGTTTGGGGCATGGTTGCTGCCAAAAACCGGGGGCACGGGTGGAGTGAAGAAGGCTCTGCCCCCCCCAAAGGGCTTGTGAGAAGCCTGTATACAATTTGGTAGACTCAGCCCCAACGGTTTAGGGGGGCCTTCTTTGGGTTTTTAAAGAAAAATTGGCCAGAGGGGCCCGGGGTTTTGGGGTTTTTTTTGTTTTGTTGTCCCAAAGGGCTGTGCCTGAAAAAAAATTGGCAAGGCCCATTGAAAGAAAAACCCCGGGTGTCGGTGTCCCAAATTTATTCTGTTTCCCAAAAAGACAGCGATGTAAAGGGCTAAATCCCCCAGGAGGGCACCCAACTTTTAATGGAATTTGCAATAAACACTCACCGGCCCCTTTATTTGGTACAAACCGTCCAAAAAGCTCGGGTTTAAAACTTAATTCTAATCCCGCCAATCACTTGGCGGCAACTCAGTGAAATTTTTTCATGTAGACATGGTCAAGACAATCTCCTGCAGTTTAAACCGAGCAAAAGTATGGGGAAAAAAAAGGTGTTTTAGGCCTTTGAACGTGGCATGGTTTTTTGGGGCCAGAAGGGTGGGCCGAGTATTTTTAGAAAATGCTGAATCCCCCCCCCCCTGGGGTTTTTAAGCACAACCACTCTAGGGATTTCAGGAAAGGGCCCAAAAAGAAAAAAAAATCCAGTGGGCAAGGTCCCCGGGGCGGAAATGCCTTGTTGATGCCAGAGGGCAAAGGGGAATGGGCCGGGTGGGGTTTGAGTGATAGAAAAGGGAACCAGTACCAAAAAAGCCCCCCTTCAACCAAAGGGAGGGAGAAGGAGCCTCTCTGAACCCCCAGTACGGGGAATTTGGGGGCCAAAAATGGGCTACAGCAGCAAAAAAGAAACCCCAAACCCGGGGGCCAAATCCCCTTTTAGCTTAAAAAAGGAAACTGGGGGGTTTTTTTTGCCAAAATCATAAAATTTTAAAAAAATTGGAAAAACGTTTGGGGTGGAGAGCCCTTTCGCGGACTTGGTGGAGGGTAAAAATTGCTCAAACCAAATTTAAGAGGTCCATTGGTTTTTAGGTTTCAGGCGGGGGGTTTTTATGGTGTTATTTTTTGCACCTTGGCCCCCTTGGAAATAAAACCGGCAACCCTTGTGGAATTTGCCGGAAGAATTACGTTTAACCCCAAAAAAAAGGGGTCCACCCTTTTTCCCCGGGACCTAATTTTTAAAATGGCCTTTTTATATATGTTTTTTCCCTTTCCCCAAAGTGGGGACAAGGAAAAAGTAGGTGCCGGGGACAGGTGACGCACAAAGCGGTTACTGAGACAGTAACGCGGGTCCCAGGCAGGTAACAGCCCCTTGGTACAACGACCCGATACAGCAGGGAAAAAACAGACTGATGAGTGGTAAGTACCCGTATCAGCAGGTGCGCAAAGCTTTGCACAGCGATACGCAGCCATGGGGCAAGCCGAATGAAGACAAAAATGTACTGACACTGGAGCAAGGAAAGAAAGTTCTTTAAGTAGCCAGGGGTCCAGGGGAGGGAAATAGAGACCCTATCTCCCGGGAGCCCCCGGCCCCCGGCACGGGGGACACGTAAGCTGGGGAAAAGTACCGGGACAGGGGAGAAACCAGAAAAGGCATGGGGACTGCTGCGCAAAAAGCGGGGAAACTCTCTTCCCGGACGGGCCGCATGTCTTGTGACAGTACCCCACCCACCTTAAGCCCTCCACTCCAGGCTAACTGGGTACCCCGAAAACAACCTCCTCGGTAGTCTAAGAACTGTCTTCAGAGGAGGTGTCTTGAAAGTCCTGGATGACTTTTTGGATGGGGGCAAAACAGAATGGTGGGAGGGGGAAGGTGGGTGGGGAATTGAGATGACTTGAAAACCCGAGGTTTTTTGCGTTGAGGCTCTTTTAACAGGCAAAACAAAGGCAACAAGTGGGCGGGATTGCACCGGATATGCAGACTTGAGGCAGCGTTAGTGACATAGCTTGCTCCATTGGATAACATCACCCGTTTTCCAGACCAACGACGGGCTGTGACACCTGAACCACAGAAGTCCAAGCAGGACCAGAGCAGAGGAACTGGGCAAGACGTAGGAACAGACTTCCTTCTGGTGGTAACTTCCATCTTGGAGAGATACAGGTCTTGTACGGAATGGGACTGGCTCCTTCAGGATCTCCCCGTTGATGGAAGAAAAATGCAGCGGTTTCTCTAGCCAGGAGACGGGCATACAGAACTTCTCCAGTAGGGGGCGCTCGTGTGCGCACTTCAGGAAGGATGGCAGAAGGGAGCGCATGCTGAAACTGGGACAGGAGCCGGGTCAATTGAGTATTGCACAGAAGCAGTGGTGGCTACCGCCTCAGCAATGGAGGAACGGGCATGTCCGCGGTCCAGGACAAGGGCCACGTGGCTTGCACCGTGACACTGTATTTTGTCTTTTGTGTTGCAGCCTTTGTGTTTGCGGCTTTGTGCTGCTACCGATGCCTATACTCTGACTGAGCGGATGCATTATGTGTCTACAGAAAAGCATTGTCTCATTTATAATTGGCACAGATTTGTTCAGGAGACAGTTTTCTAGTGGAGTGAAACATTTTAATATTTGTTGATGGGGATGATGCATTCTTGTGTGATACAATGTAATCCAAGTTTGATTTGATGATTAGAGGCCCATTAGATAAAAAAACACAGACAATCATTAGTTAACCTGATAAAACTGAAGAGTTTTCTTTAGGGAGACTGTAAGTTTAATTAACTGTAATCACACAGATAATGATTGTGAAATAACACGGCGTGCCGTGCAGCATCCAGGCACCTATAATTAACAAATTCACTGCATATTTATTCAGCTCAAATGCCAACCATTTACACCATCGGCATAGAGGAGAAATGGTTAATAAAGCACAATTGCCAAATGCGTTTTATATGGAAGGTGTATAATTTGGCACAGTTTGACCACATTGTATTTGAGATGACATACATTACTGTCTGTAATTACAGCCGAATTAATTCCAAAGGAGATTTTTGCGCAGTGAAAGAAGGCCATGGTGACCAGGCAAATGATAAAGGCAGGAACATGTTCCATTACAATACATCAAATAAGTACTCAGCTTATTAAGGGAAAATTGAACGGTCGCACAGAGCTTCCTGCGTAACACAACAGCAATACATTAGGACAGAATGTCCCTGACCGGGCTACGAGATGAGACAGAAGCACATAGTCACAGAGTACGGTTGAAAAAATACATATGTCAAACAAGGTTGGGGAGGAGATGTGGATGGAAGGAGGGGTATAGATTATTTTATAACCTTTTTCCCCCTATTGATCCACAATATGGAACCCATAAGACATAAAACAAACTACAAAACAGCCTTGAAAAAGAAGTATTTTATAAGATCCTCCATGCCACTTATCAGTTTAGTTGTTTGTCACTGTACTCGCTCAAGCTTCATTATATCCTTTCTATAAACTGGAGCCCAGAAGTGAACAGCATATTCCAGATGTGGCCACACCAACAGGGCCATCTTTTCCACTGGGCACACTAGGCAGTTGCCCGGGGGCCCTACAAGCATAGGGGCCCCAGGTGGTCTTTTTACAAGATCCCTGGATCCCTTGTTAGTTTTGCTTATTTAAAGAGGTTTTGCAATGAAGTAAAATTGACGTGGGAAGCTTACAAATTAATTAACAAACTTTTTCACCATTCATTATTATTAAAAATTCTGCAGCATTTTTGTTTTAGCTGCTCCTTTAGTGATCCATTGTTTACAGCTCATCTCTAGGGGATACAACCTGGGCTGAGGCTCCACAACTGGTCGGCATGTCAGACATCACCTCTCCAGCTACTGAGTGTTCAAACCCCAGGTGCTGTCACTCTACTCCCATCCTCTGTCCTCCTTAGTAATTAGTCAAACAGTGCAAATAAATAAAAAAGAAACCTCAATCAGGTCTGTGCATTGATAAAAAGAAAAAACAAAAAACACAGGTTTGGTTGCTGCAGGGATTTGAACCTACGACCCTTGTGCCTGGAGGCAAAAGCTTTACCTCTCAGCTACTCACAATGCTTTACATAAACAGATCTTTCTTTGACTACAGAGAGGAAAGTCATGTTGATGTCATTCTGTAGGATCACATGATATGCAATTCAAACAAATCACACACGCCCCCTTCTGAGCACACAGAGCTGAAGAACTGGATGCAGGAGGTATGAAATGAGATCATGGCAAAACCCCTTTAACTGTTTGTGTGTTGTAAGGACGTGCAAACAGTTAAAAACCATGATGGAGCAAGGAGCCAAAGGCTCCCTGCCCTGCCAACTAGTCTTGTAGGCAGCAGGATGTTAGTGTCCATATATAAGTGGCGTGATAATATGGGTGTGCTTGGGGTTCGCTAGAGGCATGGCGTAGTGTGACATCATGTATTTGGGAAGGGCCCACTGCAGTGCTCTGCCCAGGGGCCCATAATGTTGTTAAGACGGCTCTGCACACCAATGCTTTATATAGTGGTGATATTATATCCCTGTCCGGCAAGTCCATGCCTCTTTTAATACACGCCAATATCCTGCTGGCCTTAGAGGCAGCTGATTGACATTGCATGCTGTTCTGTAATCTGTAATCTTCAAATACACCCAGATTCTTCTTAACGAGCGATTCTAGCAGTTTTTCATTCCATAGGACATATGGGGCGACATTTATGATTTTTGTCACCCAGGTGACAATTTTTATGTGCATTAAAATAGCCTAGAATGCACCTGATTTGTGAACCCGCTATACAGCGGGCCATAAATCAGGTGCTTTTTAGCGCTAGGGCGCCATTTCTGGCTCAGCTAAACCACTTTGAAAGTGCTCTACCTGTTCCAGCTGTATTGCGCCTGGAATTGCCGTACTGAAGCTATAAATGTGTAGCTTCGTTCGCTTCTATTGCGCTCCGCCTCCCACATGCCCCCCGATCCCAGACGCATTGCAAAGTGCCGCTTGTGCATGGAGTGGCGTGCGGGAGGGATTTCAGCGGAGTGAATGGGGCTGCCCCTGATACCGGGCTGAAAAGACGCCAGATATCTAGCGCAGTCCCGTTCATACATGTTGCCCATGATGTATGCAGATTTTTAATAAATAGATGCATAACTTCACATTTAACCACACTGAACCTAATTTGCCAACTGGATACCCAAACGCCCAAACCTGTGTTTTTTGTTTTTTCTCTTTATCAATGCACATCTGTTTGCAATTTATGAACATTTTGCATAGATTGTCTATACTACATAGCAGACAGCTGTTTTGGGTTGCTTGCTCCTTATCAGTGCAGTTTGGAATACTGGTTGCCTAGAGAGAGGCTCTAGATGTAGCTCAAAAGAGGTTTGTGTTCCCCATTAAGGAGAAACATGATAGAGACGTATACCTCTTTCCCTAATGAGGAACGTTACCCCCTTTTGAGCTACATCTAGAGCCTCTCACACAACCACCCCGTTTTCTATTCTGCATTGATAAGATGCAATAACCCCGAAACATCTATCTGCAGATGAATATCTGGTATGGATTTAATCCCATTCACAGTGCAAGGCTCAGTGATGTGACTAGAGGAACACTACATCCTGTAGGTGGCGCTGCAGAGTCCTTGCCCTTTTCCCAAGAGCCTTTTTGAATATCCTTAAATTTCGGTAGAGAAACCAAGGCGTATAAGTCTCCATACATCTACATGATGCCTCTCCTTGATGAGGCATGATGTCCCTTTGGAACAATGGTAAATGGCACAACCATACAGTGCTCAGGTTATTTCATCACGTTTAACTAAAATTTGTGTTACATTCATTCCCATTTGGGATGCTTTGTATAGGTTGGCTATTCTTCTATTTCCTGTCTAGGATCATTGTATTACCAAAATGTCCACCCTCATTTCATCTTCATCACCCTGGTAGATGGCAGCAGATATTTATCAAGACTGTCTTGGTTCATTTGTCCATTCATCCTTCCTTCCACTATATGAAGTTTGCCAGCGCCGTATGCTGAAAAACTGCCCCACACCATGATGTTTCCACTTCCAAACTTCACTATTGTGTTTTTGGGGTGGTATGCAGTGCCTTTTGGCCTCCAAACATGGCATCTATAATGACTAGACTATTTTATCCCAGTATGTCACAGACTTGTCTAAATGTTGCTGAGCAACCTTTAAACGCACTTGAACATGCTTTTTGTTCGGCAATGGGTCTTGTGTGGTGGGCGTGCATTCAAGCCATGGAGGATGAGTGCATTACTATTGTACCTGCTGATTCTAGATCTTTCTGTAGATCTCCACAGGTAGTACTTGGCTCTTGGACAACTCTTCTGATATTTCTTTTCATTCTTCTATCTGAAATCTTGCTGGAGCACCTGGTTGTGGCCAGATTATGCTGAAATGATGTTCTTTCCACTTCCGAATATTGGCACCAACAGTGCACACTGGAATCTTCGTTACTTTAAAAATTCTTCTGTAATCAATGACATCAGTATATTTTGTAACAATGGTTGTGAAGGTCTTGAGACAGCTCACTGGTTTTACCCATCATGAGACGTTTCTTGTGTGGCACCTTGGTAATGAGACACCATTTTATAGGCCATCAGTTGAACATGCTGATGCTATTTTTCACTAAGTGGCATGATTTATTTTTAATTACTGATAGATGTCAGCTACTGTCATGACTTTCGATTGCTTTTTGCACCTCTCTTTCTTCATGTGTTCAATATTTTTTTCCTGTGTCGTTTCTCATTATTACACATTACTTAATTTATGGACATCTTTCCTTTGATGTATTTGCCTGTGTGGACTGGATGTGTTTTTACCGACATCTATTGAGAATTTCATGTCAATAGCACCTGAAGAAATTTATTTACTTTGAAAGTCGGTGATGTGTTCAATACTTATTTCACCCGCTGTGTATATACTACATATTGCATTCCTTCAACTTACACCAGTGGTGTCAAACTCATTTTTACTAAAGGCCAGATCAACATTATGGTTGCCCTCAAATGACCATTGGAGGGCTTTGGAAGGCCTTTGAAGGTTGCTACAGTGACTGGCTAGGGCTGTTAGAGCTCTGCCACCTCTTGTAACTTGCTGAACACATCGTTGTGGAGGTATGTGCCAAAGCACTGAATCTTTTTAATTTTATTTTTATTTATAAGGTCAGAAAGAGACCTTTTCAGGGCATTCTTACACAACTTTTTTTCTTTTTTACTGATTTCCCCTGTAAATAAGGCTAATATGTTTGTCTCAGTTACAGGGGAAACATAGCAGGAAAACACCCCCGAAAATCGTTGCATAGGTGATCTGGGTCTGATAAAACCCAGCAACATCTGTAGTTATCGAGTCACGGCAGCAGCTTTTTGCTGTGTATGCAGCGCTCAGAGAGTTATACTAAGATATCTAAATCATTGGTGCCTCTTTGTTTCCACAATTTTGTAAGATTCATGAATTAAAAGTAAAAATATCTGTAGAGCTTGATTGTCATTCAAGAGTTGACTAAAGGTGCAGCAGTATAGCAGTATCTATATTTTCCACTGGATGGTGCTATGTACTTTTCTATTCAAAGACTATGGACTAAAATTCACCAGGCTCAGATAAATACAAAAAAAAGTCTTTATACTGTAAACGTAATATAATACAAATTATTTGAAATTTCCCTGACAAAACCATAACTAATCTACTATATAACTTTGTCCATTTCGATGTTATCATTACATTTAAAACTTGGAACATGTGTCGGTGTTTCACAGTTACTCATAAATTAATCTTATTACAATACATCTTATTACAATACAATGCGATGTAACTATGATTTAATTGAACAGATTACTTAATTACTTCTCGTTGTTCTATTTTGCAGCACTTGTGCTAGACTCACAGATGGTAAATTCCTTGCAGAAAGTTTTACAACAAAAAAATCCATTTAATCATACTGGGGATATTTCTGCAGCGTTTGCTTGCATTTCTTGGGAGTTGATAAAGTTGTAGCAACTGATAAGTGGTTGCAGTTGTAGCTTTGGCAGCATAAAGGGGTCTTCTGCACATTAGCCGGCGGTGGAGCAGAGGCAGGCAGAAGCCATCTACACTGGGTCTGAGTAGAGGTAAAATTACTCACAGAACAGGAATTAGAAACAGAGAGAAAGAGAGACAAACAGAAGTGGAGAATGGACAACAGGGAAGGGAAACTGTCAGAAAGAAGGATGAAACCATGTTTAGCCAGTCGCCAGGTTCACAATTCCTAGGTGAATATGACGTCCTAGGCTTTTTTCCCAAACAAAGGTGAACTCCATTATTGCTGGGCCTGGAAGATTGCCAGAAAGGTGTGAGCAGGTCATTTCTGTTTGGCTGTAACACATGTAGGACAGCAGAAGTGTGCCCGACTTGTACTGTACTGATCTGTCTGTATTGTAACTGGATGTCTTGAATAGAAGTAATGTGAGTGAAGACTGCCAAGATCCCAAAGCTGTTATGTGTCTGTGGTTCTTTTCCGCCGGGTGCACTATAAGTTCCAGCACACCACCTGTAGGCCCACATTAACATCACACCGCATACCCGCATTCATGGTGCCCCTGCCACAGTCACCTTACATTTATATATTTTACGATGCTGACTCGTAAAATATATAATAAAATAAAAAAAGAGGTGTTCCAGGACCTAAGAATGCTCGTTTGTCTATCAGGATATGGTTAAAAATAGAAGACAAAGGTATGTGCACACGGCTTTTAGCGGCACCTACCTGTGCATGTCGCTTTATGCAGGCTGCTTGATAGTACACATTGGCTAGCACGTACTTTCAACAGCACCTCCACTTTCCGTGGCGCGTAAGCTCCGGAAGGAAGTGACATGTTTCTTCTTTATCCCAGCGCTTAGTACGCGCCGGGGAATATGTCTGAAGATCTTAGCACTCACTGATTGTTATGATTTTACCGTATTTGCTGGGCATGCTTTGGGTGTATTGCAGTGCAATTATGCCCTGCAAATACGCCATGTGAACATACCCTTAGACTCATACTTCTCTCCTGGATGCTCCCGTTTAGTTCCGTCGGCTGGTCTGTTCCTCCGGGAAGTAAACAGTGAACATCACCAGCTCGTGACCTCTGTGGTCTGTACCTGGCTGCAGCTGTCACGTGAATGAAGACCGTTCGGTGCTACAGCCAGGATGAACGGAGCGGCTGCCGAGGTAAGTATCAGACTTAGCCTCTATTTCTAATCATGTCCCAACAGACAAACGAGCATTCTTAGTTCATGGAACATCCCTTTAAGGTTCCCTTGCTTCTGGTTAAAGCCACAGTATTAGTGGGAATGTTATGGAATTTTTTTTGCCGTTTTGTTTCCCCTTTTTGTAGAAATCCGCCTATATATGTTTGTCATTTGTGTCTAATTGTTGTTTATATTTAAATAAAATATTTGGGTATTTTTCTAGAGATATGGCTCCATTTTTTCATGTATAGAGTACATTATGGGAGTTTCTCTGCCTTACAATTATGGTTTTTGGTACCTTTGTATGGGATGAAATTTATGGGAATATTTGGTGTGGCTGAGGCGCAAATATGATGTAGAAGAGAACCCCACAACCAGGCCGGACGGGGGCCCCGGGGGACCGGGGGATCCCCCGGGGCCCCCCCGACCCGCGGGGGGCCCGGAGCATGCCGCGTCCCCGGGGCCCGTCCCCCCGCAGGGGGTCCCTGAGGCCCGGACCCGCATCCCGACCCCCCAGAGACCGGGGCCCGGTAGCTGGGGAAATGCCCCCCGACTCCCGGGGCTGTCGGTGCAGGGGAGATAGCCCAAAAAGCGCTGCGCTCCGCTGATCTCCCCGCAGGCTGAAGACATGGGCCCTTCAGCCTGCCGGGCCCCGGGCCCCTATGCTGAGTAGGCGGCGCGGTGCCACCCACCGCGCCGCCATGCAGGACGCCAGTCGGAGGGGGCGCAGCGAGAGCGGGGGGACCGGGCCGGGGAAAGGGATTTTTTTTGTTTTTTTTTTTTTTAAACTCAAAAGGGGGTCGTAAACTACGGGGGGGCCTGACTCCCCGGGGGGGGGGCCTCTGGTACCGGGGGGGGGGGGGGCCTGGCTACAAGGGGGTTTGGGCTAAAAGGGGGGAGCCCTGGCTAAGGGGGGGCTGACTACGGGGGGCCCTTACAAGGGGGGCCCCCCTGGCACAAGGGGGGCTCGCTACAAGGGGCCTGACTACAGGGGGGCCCTGGCTACAAGGGGCCCTGAAAAAAGGGGGGCCCTGGCTAAAGGGGGGCCCTGGTACAGGGGGGCCCTGGCTAAAAGGGGGGGCCTGGCTACAAGGGGGGCTCGGGTACAGGTGGTCCTGGCTACAAAGGGGGCTCTGGTACAAGGGGGGCCGGCAAAAAAGGGGGGCTCTGACTACGGGGGGGGTCCGGGGGTTCGGGGGGGCCCTGGCTACAGGGGGGGGCTCTGATAGGGGGGGGGGCTTGGCTCAAGGGGGGCCTGACTACAGGGGGGCTCGACTACAGGGGGGTCTGATACAAGGGGGGCCTGCTACAAGGGGGGCGCGGGCTAAAAGGGGGGCGTGCTACAAGGGGGGGGCCCTGGCTACAAGGGGGGCCGACTACAGGGGGGCTTGGCTAAAAGGGGGGGGCCCCCTGATAAAAGGGGGGGCCCTGCTACGGGGGGCCCTGCTAAAAAGGGGGGCCCTGGCTAAAAGGGGGGGGGCCCCTGGCACAAGGGGGGGTTTTGGCTACAAGGGGCTGGGCTACAAGGGGAGCCCGGCCCTACAGGGGGGGGCGCTGATACAGGGGGCCCGGCTACAAGGGGGGCCTGGTACAAGGGGGCCGCTACAAGGTGGGCCTAAAAAAGGGGGGGGCCCCTGGCTACAAGGGGGGCCCTGACTAAAAGGGGGGGCCCTGGCTAAAAGGGGGCCCTGGCAAAGGGGGGCTCTGGCTACAAGGGGGGGGGCCGGGCTACAGGGGGGTCCTGGTTACAAGGGGGGCTCTGGCTACAAGGGGGGCTTGGCAACAAGGGGGGGTCTGACTAAGGGGGGCTCTGGCTACAAGGGGGGGCCCTGGCTACAGGGGGGGCTCTGACTACCGGGGGGGGCTCTGGCTACAAGGGGGGCTCTGACTAAGGGGGGGCTCTGATACAGGGGGGCTCTGACTACAGGGGGTCTGACTAAAAGGGGGGGCCCGGGTAAAAGGGGGGCACTGCCTCAAGGGGGGGCCCGGGCTACAAGGGGGGCTCTGCTAAAGGGGGGCTCTGACTAAAAGGGGGGGGCTTGGCCAAAGGGGGGCGCGGACTACAAGGGGGGCGCTGGCTAAAAGGGGGGGCCCTCTACAAAAGGGGGGCTCTACTACGGGGGGGCCTGGCTACAAGGGGGGGCCCCCTGACACAATGGGCCCTGATACAAGGGGGCCCTGGCAAAAGGGGGGGCCCGGCTAAAAGGGGGGGTTTCGACTACAGGGTGGTCCTGCAAAAAGGGGGGCCGGGCTAAAAGGGGGGCTTGGCTAAAAGGGGGACCCTGGCTACGGGGGGGGCGTGATACGGGGGGGGCCCTGGCTACAAGGGGGGGGGGGGGGCCCGGGCTACAAGGGGGCCGCTAAAAGGGGGGCTCTACTACGGGGGGGGCCCTGGCAAAAAGGGGGGGCCCTACAAAGGGGGGGCCCGGCAAAAGGGGGGCCCGGCACGGGGGGGCCCCTGGACAAGGGGCCTTGGCTACAAGGGGGGTCTGGCTACGGGTGGCCTGGTTTACAAGGGGGCTTGGCTAAAAAGGGGGGCTCGGGGGCTAAAAAGGGGGGGCCTGATACAGGGGGGTCCTGGCTAAAGGGGGGGGCCTGGTACGGGGGGCTCGACTCCCGGGGGGGCTTGGAAAAGGGGGCTCGGTACGGGGGGGCTCGATACAGGGGGGTCTGAAAAGGGGGGGGGGAAAAGGGGGGCGCGGGAAAAAAGGGGGGCCCTGACTCGGGGGGGGGGCTTGACTACGGGGGGGCTTGACTACAGGGGGCTCTGACTAAAAGGGGGGGCTCTGGTACAAGGGGGGCCCTGGTACAAGGGGGCTCTGACTACGGGGGGGGCTCGGGGCTAAAAGGGGGGGCCCTGACTACAAGGTGGGCCCGGCACAAGGGGGGCCCGGGCTACGGGGGGGGCCCCTGCTACAAGGGGGTTTCTGACTACAGGGGGTCCGGGCACAAGGGGGTCTGGCTAAAGGGGGCTCTGGCACAGGGGGCCTGGCCAAGTGGGTCCTGATTACAGGGTGGTGCTGGCTACAAGGGGGGGTCCTGGGCTAAAAGGGGGGGCTCGGCTAAAAGGGGGGGCTCGGCTACAGGGGGCCCTGGCTACGGGGGGGGGCTCTGACTACAGGGGGGGTCTGACTACAGGGGGGGGGCTCTGACTACAAGGGGGGTTTGACTACGGGGGGCCCCCTGATACAAGGGGGGGGGGCTCTGACACGGGGGGGTCCTGGTAAAAAGGGGGGTCCTGGCTACAAGGGGGGGCCTGACTACGGGGGAGGGGCTCTGACACAGGGGGGGGCCGCACAGGGAGGGGCTCTGGCACAAGGGAGCTCTGGCTACAAGGGACCCTTGACTAAAAGGGGGAGCTCTGCACAAGGGGGGGGCCCGGCTAAAGGGACTTGATAAAGGGGGCCCTGGCTACAAGGGACTCTGACTAAAAGGGGGCCCCGGGCAACAAGGGAGTCTGATACAGGGGGGGCCCTGGCTAAAAAAGGGGGGGTTTCTGACTATAGGGGGGTTTTGACTATAGGGGGGTTTCGATAAAGGGGGGGCCCTTGGCAAAAAGGGGGGCCTGGCTACCTACAGGGGGTCCCGGCCCTTCGAGGGCCCGGCTTTTCCCAGGGGGGCCCCTTGGGCTACCTTCAGGGGGCCCTGGGGGGCCCTGACTACCAAAAAGGGGGGCCCAACTACAAGGGGCCCCCCGGGGCTATTTTAAAAAGGGGGCCCGGCCCCTTTTCAGGGGGGGCCCTGGGGGGCCCGATACCTAAAGGGGGGCCCGAAAAAGGGGGCCCGGGCCCTCCCAAAAAGGGAACCCCTTTGACTACAAGGGATCCCCCGCCCTACCCTACAGGGGGCCCTGACAAAAAAGGGGGGGCCCTGGCAACCAAAATACAAAAGGGGCCCTGACTACCTACACAGTAGCTAAAGGGGGGGCCCTGATTTCCGCCACAGCAAAAGGGGAGGCCCCTAACACCTGTTAAACTACCAAAGGGCCAAAACTCCCTTTTTAAACTACTTCATGGGAAGCCCAAACTGCCTTAATACCAAAGGGGGCCCCTAACGTTTGGGCACCCTATAAAAAAAGGGGGACCCAAACTACCTACAGCTTACCTAACTGGGGAAAAACCCACCACCTACAGAGGGGGCCTTCCATTTGCCCCCTACCTATGTTTTCTCCCCTATGGAAAAAAAAATGAGGGGGCAGCACCCCTAGTTGTACATTATCTCCGGGGGGGTTGTCCCCCCTC
Organism: Phyllomedusa bahiana; assembly: GCA_025379985.1. NCBI lineage: Eukaryota > Metazoa > Chordata > Amphibia > Anura > Hylidae > Phyllomedusa > Phyllomedusa bahiana. The sequence continues at coordinate 88,947 of JAODAL010003706.1, forward strand.
CCCCCCTTCCAACCCCTTAGGTACGGGGCCTCTAAGTTAGGGCCCTGTCCCCCCCTCCCCCACCCCTGGGAAGTTTGTAAAGGTGGGATAATAAAGAGATGCTGGAAAAATTTAGGATTTTAAGATATTTGTGTGTAATTTTTGCGGGATGAGTTGTGGCCGGGGCAAATCATCATGGGGTGTGGGAAAGGATGCAAAGAGAAGGGAAAAAGAACATCCCAGATAGGCGTCCCCCGGGATCCCCCAATTTTTAGGGGTTTTTTTACTTCTATATTGATAGGTGTGTACCAAGGGAAACGGGAGGGGGAAATTTTATGTGGGTCTAGGGGGATATTGATGTGGGTGGGGGAGTATTTTATGGGGTGGAGGGGGAATTGTATGGGGTGGAGGGGGATATTGTATGTGGTTGGAGGGGGATTTGTATTTGGTGGAGGGGGGTAAAAATATGTGGGTGGAGGGGATATGATGTGGGGGGGGGGGTAATTTTATTTGGGGGGGGGGGGAATTTTATGTGGGTGGGGGGGGATTTGAAAATGGGTGGAGGGAGATATTTTTGTGGGTGGAGGGGATATTGTTTGGGTGGGGGGGAATTGATGTGGGTAGGGGATATTTATGTGGTGAGGGGAAAAGTAGTGGGTGGGAGGGGGATATTGTATTTGGGGGGAGGGGGAATTTGTATGGGGAGGGGGATAGTGTATGTGGGTGGAGGGGGGATTTTATAAAAGTGGGGAGGAGGATATTGTATGCGGGTTTGGGGGGTTATTTTATGTGGGGGGGGGGGGTATTTTTTATGTGGGGGGAGGGGATTTTGTATGTGGGGGAGGGGGATATTGTAGTGGGGGAGGGGGTTTTGATGTGGGGGAGGAGGATTTGTATGTGGGTGGAGGGGGGTATGGGTGGAGTAATTAGCCCCTGCTATATGCTAGACAGAAGATAGTGCGATAGACATATGGCGATAGACAGATATGTGCCATAGACAGATAGGCGATAGAAATAGTGCGATAGACAATATTTACTAACTTTTATTGTACTACACAATACAGTTCTGTTTTGAACACGTATTATTGGTAAAAGGGGGCATTATGCCCCGAGGGCCTAAAAAATTTTTAGTACAGTAGGGTGGGGCCCCCCCCGATCAACCCCCTGTGGGCCCCAGACCCCCCAATCCGACAAGCCCACAACAAACATGGCTGCCCCCTAGTTTGCCGCTTTTTTCGTCCACACACACTACTTTTTTAAAAATTCAGTTTCCCAAAAGGAAGCTTTTTTAGAAAAAATGGTTCTACACTTATTAGTAAAATTTACGACTATCCAGGGAAGATCAGAACCCATAAAAGCTTTCCTATAACATGTTGCTAATAAAAAAAGTTTTTGATGTCCAGTTTTGGGTATTTTATAATCGGACTTTATGTTCTAAGCTGGGGATTAGAATTTTACAAACATCAGAGTGAGCTGTGGTAGGAATATTGATTACCTTGAAGTAAGGCAACGTGTATAATTAACAGCAGCGGTATCCTCAGCAATAATTTTCCCACTTACTGTTCATTTTAATTTCCCGGGGAGCACGTAAGGGATAATCTTATTCAGGTCTGAATCCATTTCTACACTCAAAATAATGCATAGAGGCACAGAATAATGTCAGAGCATCAGTAGGATCCATCAACAGCGCTTATTCTGATTTTTTTCAGATAAGTGGGGGGGTTTTGGTTATTTGGGGCTTCGATAACTGGGGTATATGCTTTGTACCACATTTATATGTTTTAGATATTTGTAACTTTTTTAGCAATGAGGTTAGACCGCACATGGAATATTGTGTACATTTTTGGGCCCCAGTGACAGGAAAACTTTTGTGGACTTGAAAAGGAAAAAGGGCGGAAACAAAAAATAAAAGGCGGGTGATACAGTACAAAAAAAAATTGGCAAGATTAGGGTTATTTATTTCCCAAAAGAAGCGGCTTTCAGGGGGACAAAAAAAATATGTTTAAATTTATTAAAGGTCAATAAGAGATCTCTCTCAAAATTTTTTTATACCCCGGACGTATCCAAAACAAAAGGCATCCCTTTCGTCTTGAGGAAGAAATTTCTACATAAAAATAGAAAGGGATTCTTTACTGTTGAGCTTTAGATGTGGAAAACTCTGCCGAGGAAAATTTTATGGTCAATTCAGTAAAAGAGTTAAAAGGTTTTTGGGTGCATTTCTGGAGCGTAAAAATATAACAATTTATGCCGTTTCACACGGCTTATTCAAGAGGAATTGTGAGCCGGGTTGCGCTCGCAAATCCCTCTTGAATAAGGGGGGGGGCGGGGCAGGGGCGGGGCCCCCCGGCCCCATAGATTCCCCAATTATCCACGGCGCGTTTGGGCCCCGGATAATGTCAGGCCCTTTTCTCTCGGAAACTTTTCTAGGGAATCATGTTCTCTAGAGAATGGGGATTACCGTAATTACGGCGACGGATTGGCGCCTTTCTGCAGCGCAAATCCGGGTGCATTTAGGGCCCCAAATCCGCCCCGAAATACCCCAGGGAAAATGGCCCTTTTAGTGTCTAGGTTTTGGGAAAAGGGGTCGCTGATCCGGGGTTTTTTTTTTGATTGCCAGATTGGAGTCGGGAAGGAATTTTTTCCCCTAAAATGAGGACAATTGGTCCTCCCTCATTGAGTTATTTATCCTTCCTTGGATCAACCTTTTCCCAAAAATGGCTGAACTGATGGCCTCTGTTTTTTTTTCGGCCTTACAAATATGTAATTGTGTAACTATATAAGTGTGGCTAAGAGAAAAGGGTGAAGCTTATTAGGTAGAGTGTGGCTTAAAATGCACCACCATGTGCCAAAATGTTGGCACAGAATATTGGAGGAAAGTAAGCCAACCAATAAGTGATATTAAGCTGGACAACAAGACAGTGTCAGAGAAAATAAAGGGTTAATTGATTTCTCTATTATTCACTAAGTTTTAAATCTTCATATTCTTAAGACTTAGAAAGAATTTGACCCCGGTTTGCCTGGTGTGTTTAGCTTAAAGTAGTTATGGGATGAAATAGAAATTTTTAGTTCTTCATTTTAAATTATATTGTTCATAGTTTCCAACAGAGGAATTATATTTATCTAAAGTATTAGCCCACCTATTCTCTTATTGGTTGGTTTATACCACACCCAACCACTTTCACCACCACACCACGTCCCCAACCGATTGGCCGCATAGCAGATGCTATAGCTATAGTTAGGGACCCACTTAATAGAGGTCGCTGCGACGTGGCAAGTGGGCCTATACGTTTTGATCAAAAAGTATACTAAGAACCTCCTGTTCGTTTTTTATATAGTTTTGCTGAGAAGCATTAGATAAACGTATATTGTGAGGATGTGCGATCCATGTTTCTCTTTTTTGCAATTTTTTTTAAAATTTGTGTCCTTGCTTTTTCACACATGGATCAGAAACTCCTCCCATTTGGCCCAGGTGTTTTTAATTAGCAGTAGTCGTAAAAAAGGGTTAATGCCCTGCCCCTTTCAGTCTACTTGCGGGGGCCCAAGGGAAGGTAAGCTGTGTCAACCTTTCCTTTTTTTGGTGGCGGTGCTGTATGGCGGCCATTGTTGCTGTGATGCTATGCTGGTGTGGTGGTGCAGCCCAGAGACAGGGGGCTAGGTCTGGCAGCAGTGGTGCTGTTGGGCCCTGGTTGTGTCCTCATCTGTGTGGTTTTTTGCTGCGGCGGTGGCCGCCTTTGCATTTTTGGGGCCCCCATTAGCGTAGGGACCCACTTAATAGGGGTCGCCGCGACGTGGCAAGTGGGCCTATATGTTTTATCAAAAAGTATACTAAGAACCTCCTGTTCGTGTTGTATATAGTGTTGCTGAGAAGCATTAGATAAACGTATAGTTTATAGTCATCATCTTTCCACCGTCCCTCTCTCTCCCTCCACCTGCTCTCTCTACCACTGTTAATGGCCACACCCTCTCTCCATCTCCACAAGTCCGCTGCCTTGGGCTAACCTTTGACTGCTCTTTATCCGTAAAACCGCACATCCAAGCCCTCACCTCTGCTGCCGCCTCCACCTGAAAAATATTTCACGCATCCCCCCATTCCCCCAACTCTGACACTACTAAAACGCTAGTCCACGCCCCCGTCCCTCTCCCGCCTTGACTTTCTGCAACATCCCTCTCTGTGGCCTCCCCGCTAGCACCCTTGCTCCCCTCCAAACCATCCTCAACCCCCTGCCCGTCTGATTACCTCTCTCCTCGCTACTCCTCTGCGCTCCCCTCTGCCAAATCCCTTCACTGGCCACCCTTTTCCCAACGAATTCAGTTCAATTACTCACCATGACCTACAAGTCTCTCCATAACCTCTCCCCTCCATACATCTCTGCCCTAATTTCCAGATACCGCCCCTCACGCAATCTCCGCTCCTCACAGGACCTTCTCCTCTGCTCCCCCCTTTATCAGCTCCTCACATAACCTCTCCAAGACTTCTCCTGTGCTTCACCCACACCTGGAAAATCCTTAACCCAAAACATTCAGACTCTCCCCAAATTTTCACCATTTCAAAAGCAACCTGAAAACCCCTCTCTTCAGGATAGCCTATAACCTTTCACTAACCCCACACCAGTACACCGCCCACAAACATGTCCCCCCCACACCTTCTGTCTCTCCCCTCCTCCCTTCTAGATTGTAAGCCCTCACGGGCAGGGCCCTCTTTCCTCTCTTTTTCAGTTACTAGTTATTTTTGTCACCATTGTAATTGTTCCACATTTGTTATGTATGTAATTCCCCTTAAATGTACAGCGCCCTGGAATTAATGGCGCTCTAAAATAAATAAATAATAATAATAAATAATAATAATAGTGTGAGGATGTGCGATCCATGTTTCTCTTTTTTGCATAGCTATAGTTATGCCTATAAATAATGATCAGATTGGCCAACCACCTAAAGTGTAGGGTGGCCTCCTGACTCTCCCCCAACATATAAGGTCAGTGGAGATGAGGATAGGGCTGTTGGATTTCCACTATTGGATCCTTTTGTTCCTGGGAAAAAAGCCACGTCCAGTGCAACCCAATGGTTTTCCCCTTCTCATAGCCTCCTCACATGGGGGGATAGCTAATGGCTATCTAACTTTACACTGCCTAAACATTGGACAAGGTTAGTTAATCTGCCCCAGTATGTTAAAGCACACCTGACCTGACCATTCAGATAATTACAACAAATTTCCTGTGAATGAATTTACCATTTTTGCCATAACCACACCAATCATGTATTATTAATGTGGTGGCAAAATTCTGGAAATATGTGTGATACATTATATCCATGCAATGATAACACAGTCAAGTCACATTACTATGACCATTTCTATTTCCCCTATGTACTTAAAAAGGGAAATTCACATTGGTGAACGTTTGGGTGGGCAAATAAGGTGTTCCCGTGGAAAACCATATCCCTCTTTCCTTTGGGTTTAAAAGGGGCAAAAAGGGAGGATTTTTGGCTTTTGGGCCTAGGACGGCAGTATTTCTGAACGCCGTTTGTTCTTTCTGTCTGCTGTGGTGAAAATGTACCAGGGGGGGACAAAAGGGACCATTTTGAATAAGCAAGTTTCAAAGTGGGGCACCATGTCCATTGATGTGAGAGGTGAACGTCAGATACAAAGGTGCAAAAGAATGGTCTGACACACTACAGTGGAGCAGCTCACCACCAAAATGAAGCATGGGGCGACCCTAGGTTTTAAAACGCGTTCATGAACCCTTCTTGTACAGGGGTCCGAAGCAGCAGTTTTTCACGCACTCTCTAACCAGGGGCATCACACAAAAGGGTTCAATTTTTGGGAGCATTGAATTAAAATCCTGTTGGTAAAGGCTTGTCTTCTCTGAGTCACACTTTCTACTTCATTGTGCAGATGGATGTAGGTGTGTCAGACAAGAAACAGCAGAGAACAAACACCCTGCAACTATTGCTGGAAGAACACAAGCTGGTGGTGGCAGCATTATGGTCTGGGGAATATAATTGTGGCCAATTGAGCATCTGTGGGACCACTTTGAATGTCGTGTTCACTCTATGAATTCTCCCCCACTGTGGGGTACGCGCTGGTTTCCCAAACCTTGACCCCCTACCAGGACCTTTATTGACACTCCAAGCCCATCCAGGTCCCGTCTGTGCAAAACACGGTGGTTACCCTTTGGGAAATTTCCTGGTGGCCTAATAATTGCTTAATGTTTCAATTTCATCACTTAAAGGATTAATGTGGAGCCTTAACTAAATAAAAAATCAACAAACAATCAGACAAATGGAGAGAATGTCCTGCCTGAAAGAGCTTACACAGAAAAGGAAATCACGGGCTCAGATGGTTTCCATCGGTCATTTCTTGACTATCAGTATGGTCAGTTCAATCTTCCACTTTGAGGTTTCATATAATAGGACGTAAAAAAAGCAGGAGTCAGACTATAGTAGGAGACGGTAAGGAGTCAGGTAAAATGGGTTATTTATCAATGATAATATAATACAAGCTAAAATTCCGTATTGCAGGTACAGTCACATCTATTGTTGCCAAGAATAGAGTAGATAACTGGATCAAATGTAAGAAGGAGTTTGATCCCGGGGAACAGGGACTGTGGATAAAATTGACTTTTGATATGGCCTGGATTTTTTAATGGATTTGTAAGGTTGGTACCCCTAATGGATGCAGATTAAGCAAAAGCCAATGTAATTGCACTAGAGAGCTATCTCCGTTGGTAATGGCATCAGGGGGGTTTTGATTTGCCTAATGCACAATCAGCGGGGGCAAGTATCCTGCGATTGTATCGGGGAAAGGTCCATATCTTGTGTGACATACAAACGGCTATTAATGAACTTCCTGTTGGTCTTTTCCCCTTTTGATGCGCCATTTATGTTGTTTTTTTTCTCCTTGCCTTCAAAAGTCGCACCTTTTTTATTTTCTGCCTACATAGCCGTAAGAGAAAGAGGGCTTGTTTTTTTGATCAAGATGTCCTTTTTAAAATGATTTTCTATACCATATAGTGTTCTGGGATAGCAAAAACAAATTTTTTGGGGGAACAGAGAAAAGCAAATTGTGCCATTTTTTAGATGGTGCCATTTTTTCATGCAGTATTAATGACATCATCTTTATTTTGCAGGTCAATACAATTCCCATGATACAAAATTTATATTGTTTTTGTTATGTTTCGCTCCGTTTTTCTAAAGTCTGCTTTGCAGCGCCAATTACTAAAATCAATAACTTTTTTATTTTGCCATCTATGAAGCTACAAAATGTTTTTGAGGGATGAGAAGTTGTTTTATTAAAGCTTTTTTTTATGTATGTCACTTTTGACACTTTTTTTTCCCAGTTTTTTGGGGAAAGGCGCGGGACCAAAAAATGAAAATTTTGGGGTGTACAACACTTGTTTCATTCTGAAATACGTACTGCGGAATAGGTTTTCAGTACAGCTCCCTTCCCTCCTTTCACCCTTCCCAGCGTGGGGAGTGCCCCTTTAAAATTTTCCCACTGGAGTTTTCAGTAATAAGTGTGGGAGCAGAATGCGGGTATGCATTTGCAATTTGAAATTTGAAGGACCAACACGAGTGCACTGGTGAACAGCTGCAGCAGGTAGAGAGGATCAGGGTGCCCGATGGAGCAGCCACAGCAGAGAACCAGCAAGCCACATGGAGCAATGCAGAGGTAAGCTGCTGTGTCAGCGGCCACAGATATAAGTTGCGCTGTTGCCTGTGACACGTCCTTCTTTCCCGGTCTTGTGCATTGACTTACATTTTTTTTTTAATTTTTTAGGTAAAATATCAATGATACCACCTTATGTGGGTTGTTACTGAAAACTGATGGCCAGTTCAAGGGTTCATGCACATGCAAATGCAGGGTTGTGAACTCTGTACATGTAATTTATGTGTAGCCCTTGGCATAAAACACTTAGTCAAAATTATTTTGAGTATGAATTCAAACAAAAATTGTCCCTCTGTGTAATATTGGCAATGCATGAAAAATTCGCATGGACCCACGGAGTGCGGCCATATTTGGAATCCCTGTGATAAGCATTTCCATGAGGCCTAAGGGCGCTTTTACATGGTGAAGACCGGTATTTGGTCTTTTTTGGCACGTAAGGGGAAGGCTTTTCTCTCGGTTGGGTTCAAAACCCTCCTCCCCCACACCCAATCTTCATGTCCCGCCCGAAAACCGGGGGAGAAGAATGAAATGTTCTAGGTTTTTTGGAAAACCCGGGGGTGTCAAAAAACCCGGTGAAAAACTGCGTGGGGGCTGCTGCCCCAAATTTTTTAAAATTTTAAATTAAAGAAAAAATTGACAGCGTTTACAGACGGGTTTCAAATCTGAAATTGACTAAAAAACCCGTGCCTGTGGACAAGCCCTAAGGGTTTAGATCCCTGTATGTGCCACCAATCGATCTTAGCCAAGGGAAACTGGAAAATCTATTGATCTGCTGAAATTGGTTCCAGTTTTTTCGGTAAAAAAGAATTGACCCTATGGTCTCCTGAAAGTCCAATGTTAAAATGGAAAGATTCGGAATGCTTTAAGAGGGTTGTCCATGTCATTTAAAAAATTTTTATTTGCCGCCTCCTTACTTTAGCTTGAGTCCATCCCACCAATAAATCGCACCTTTTGGCCATTTTTTAAACCCTCTAAATGTTTCAGCAAACATTAGAAGTCTCAGGTAGTACCATCCCTGACCGAGGTGATGGAAGGGGTGTCCACAAACTGCCTCTATGAACAAACACTGGCCTATAGGAGTGGTCATGCTTAATAGTTTTACTGCATAGCATCCCTGGTTGGAAAGATTTCCTGATCCCACATGATTGAAATTTCTCTTTCAATATATCGGTGCCTATAACAGGGTCTATTCCATTTTTCCCCTTCACCCTCCCCCTCCTTCTGGCCTATAGCAGGCACGGTTTTTGTTACCTATTTCTTTGGTTTTTAAGAAAATAAAGAGGTAGTAATTTCTCCATCTTCTTAATTATTTGTCATGTAATCCATATTCTGCTGCATACATTATATGGCTTTGAATTTTCTAATGTGAAAATAAGAAGTAAATAATGAATGTACTGTATTACATGAAAAATTCCCATAAGAAAAGTTAATGACGAAAAAATGTTATGCTCTAGGGGCCCCGTTAAAATGAAAAAACTTATACTTACCTATCCCCGGTGCCAGGTTCCAGTGCTGGTTCTCCCCAGTCTACTGTTGACATGCCGTCACTCCCGGTTGGGCACATCCGCAGTCACATGCCTCTCATGTACATCACCATTCAGACGGTGATGTAAATGAGAGGCACATGACCGCTGCAACCAATCACAGGCTGCAGTGGTGATAGGCCCAATTGGAAGTGACGACAAGTCAACAGAAGACCAGGGAGAGGCAGGGATGGAACCGGGGACCAGAGGTAGGTCAATATAGGTTTTTTTTGTTTTAATAGGAGTAATAGAGCATATTAGAGCAGGTGTCGGTTATATTAGATTTTGATTTCTGTTTGTCCCTACAGTTTACATATAGATATACACAGATGTCCTATGGAAAAGTAAGTTGTGAAATATCTTTAAATTAAAATTCCTAGGAAAAAATTACTGTGGTACCATGTTAGCCAGAAAAATGTATATGATGTTAAATACTTCTGCGTCCAAAGACAAAATCTGATAGGCATGACAACTTTTTAATGGAAAATGATATAATTTTTCTGATTAACCAATAACGGCATCGCTTCAATAGTACTTTTATCTTTTTTACATATTTTTATTTAACTCCACACAAAATAAAATTCTCTAAATTTTGGAATAAATGAGAACCACAAAGCACAGTTTTAAGGCTTGAGAATCTGGAGGCCAAATGGGACCCAGATACTATTTTGGACTCATATGTTTGCAATTGTGGTTTATATTAAGAATCATTTATTTGGATTCTTAGGATGATAGAACTGTTACATTTTACCTCCCAGGATAGAGGGAGCTTTGTAATTTAGGGTCTTGGTTTAAAAGGATTTTAAAATCCCTTTTAAAGGGGTTTTCCCATCTGGCTGTTTTCATAGATGCTGATCTCTCCCTTGCTTCAGGCTTCCACTTATTGTGCAAGCTGTGGGTAGTACTATAACATTGACTGACATTTCAGCTCTGCTTGCTTCTATTCCTAGTTGTGTCTGTTAGATGGACATTGGTGGTGGAGAGGTTTTGAAAAAAAGTACACTGTGTTGCTACTACAGTTGGTGAGCAGATACACTATAGAAGTTATCTTGCTGAGGATGCGCGCTAGTCATGAGGAGTTGTTTCTATAGTATAGTTGCCTACTGCCCACCCCATATGTAGGGTCACACTACTTTGTATATTGTAATGTTTTGTTTGGTGAGGGTAATGGGATGGTACAGTATAGAAGCAATGCCTTCTGACTAGTGAACATGCCCACCAAATAATTTTCTTCTGGCCATGCACGGCAGTCAGGAGGCCACCACCGCTTCTAGAGCGTAGCTGCAGGAGATAAGTGCTCCTTTATCTCCTAAGCCAAACAATATCAGAACAGTAATGTATTTGGTAATAGTCTTCATTCACCTTTGCCAACATATTTAAAGCTAAAAATTGTGGTGAGAAAACCCCTTTAAATTTGATGCCCTAGCACTGTATTAAAATACCCTGGCCATGGCGTAGTTGGTTTCTTGGTTGCACCGTCTTGAAACTCAGCACCTGGTGCACATGACCTACCTAAACACTTATACCCTAAGCAAAGCTTTTTAATGATCCTCCCTCTGTACGCTATGGTACCATTCTCTTGGTTTTATGTACCAGACCTAATTGTTTTAAGGAGTTGTCTCACTACTTCGATTCATCATACCTCAGTCCTGTTTCATTTTTGAATTTACCTGCTTCTGCTGGCTTTTACTTACCTTCATTGACAAGCTGCTGAGGACATCAGGTCTGTAGCTATAGCGACCAGCTCTGGCAGCCTATCAGGAGAGATCAGGCAGGTCTGTAGCTATAGCGACCAGCTCTGGCAGCCTATCAGGAGAGATCAAGCAGGTCTGTGCCACGGATGCCCCTGCAACCCTCATCCCGGGTCGCAGGCGCATCCGTGCCCTGCTGCCGAGCGACGCCGCGACCCGCATGCCGGGTCACGGCCGCGCTCGTTCCCCGATCTGTCCCCCGGGCCACTTGCCCGGCCACGCTCCTGCTGCAGCCTCTGTCCCACGGGGCGAGTGGCTTCGCGCCCTCGGGCGCGCGCGCAACGGCAGTGTTAAGTTTAAAGGGCCAACGCACCGGTAATTGGCTGTTGCCGGACGCTGCCCCTATTTGGCCAAGACTCGTGGGCCTCCGAGCCATACAAAGATTCCTGGGCTTCGCCAACTGTTATAGACAGTTTGTGCCGCACTTCTCCTCACTAGTGTCTCCTATAGTGGCTTTAACCAAAAAGGGTAGTAATCCGAGGTTTCCTCAAGCTGAAGTCTGCGTTCGCCTCCGTCCCGGTACTCACACAGCCGGACACAGAAAAACCCTTCTTTTTGGAAGTCGATGCCTCCTCGGTGGGAGCCGGAGCTGTACTTTCTCAAAAGGGTCCCAAAGCCGAGACCCTCACATGTGTTTTTTTTCTCAAAAACCTTTTCTTCTGCTGTGAGAAATAACGCTATCGGAGACCGGGAATTACTGGCCATCAAGCTAGCCCTAGAGGAATGGCGCTATCTCCTGGAGGGGGCTCGACACCCGGTCAATATTTACACCGACCACAAGAACCTCCTCTACCTCCAGACGGCCCAGCGTCTAAAACCCGCGCCAGGCGCGATGGTCTCTATTATTTTCCAGATTCAATTTTCTGATTAATTTTCGCCCCGTGGAGAAAAACATCAAGGCCGATGCCCTCTCCCGTGCCTCTGACATGGTAGGAGACGAACCAGCACCACGGCATATCATCCCTCCCGAAAGGCTAATCTCTGCTGCCCCCATAGAATTGCAGCGAATCCCTCCGGGCAAGACTTATGTGCGCCCGGCTCTACGGAAGAAAATACTGCATTGGGGACATTGCTCTTGAGTGCCAGGATACCCGAGAGTGAAGAAATCTTACTCTCTTATCTCCGTTTCTATTGGTGGCCCAGTCTGGCCAAAGACATTCGCGAATTCGTGGTGTCGTGCACTTCGTGTACCCGCAACAAGTCTTCCCTTCTCAAGCCGGCAGGTCTGCTGCAGCCACTGCCTATTCCCGATTGTCCCTAAACCCACGTGGCCATGGATTTTATTACTCCCGCCTTCCTCTGGTAATACCTTGATCTGGGTAGTCACGGATCGCTTTTCCAAGATGTCCCATTTCGTCCCTCTGCCAGGTCTACCCTCTGCTCCTTGTTTGGCCAGTATATTTTTTCTGTATATTTTTCGGCTACATAGGCTGCTCCGCCATATAGTTTCTGACCGGGGGGGCCAATTTGTTTCTAGGTTCTGGCACTCCCTCTGTAACCAGCTACAAGTAAAATTGGATTTCTCCTCGGCCTATCACCCTCAGACCAACGGGCAGGTGGAGAGGGTTAACCAGATACTGGGCACCTTTCTGCGGCACTTTCTTTCTGCTCGTAAGGACGACTGGGCCACTCTGGTACCCGGGGCAGAATTTTCATATATTTCGTTAGACTCTGAGTCTGACGGTGCCGCCCCCTTTTTCATTGTCTACGGGCGACATCCACGCCCACCTCTCCCCCTCTCTGTGCCCTCTGAGGTCCCAGCTGTGGAAGATTTGGTCCAGAACTTAACTGCCATTTGGAGCCGGACACGCCAATCTCTACTCCGGGCTTCCGCTCGTAACAAGATACAGGCTGACAGAAACCGAAGCCATCTTCTCTCCGGGTGACAAGGTGTGGTTGTCGGCGAAGTATATCCGCCTCAAGATCCCTGGCTATAAGCTTGGTCCCCGGTTCTTGGGACCGTTCGAGGTGTTAAAAAGCGTAAACCCAGTGGCATACAAGCTCTGCCTTCCTCCCACTATGCGGGTCCTGAACTCCTTCCATGTCTCTCTTCTGAAGCCGGTCATCCTAAATAGTTTTTCTCGAAAAGTTGTTCTTCCCACTCCTGAGGCTGACACCACCAATGTCTTTATGGTAAAGGAAATTCTGGACATGAAAACGGTCAGTGGGAAACGTCTTTTCCTCATTGACTGGAAGGGGTTCGGGCCCGAAGAAAGGTCCTGGGAACCAGACGACAATATTCTGGACCATAATGTTATCCGGAGATTCCTTCAGGCCAGAAAGAGAGGGGGGGGGCAAAAGGAGGGGTACTGTCACAGATGTCTCATCCCGGGTCGCAGGCGCATCCGTGCCCCGCTGCCATGCGGCGCCGCGACCCGCATGTCGGGTCGCGGGCGCGCTCACATGTCGGGTCGCGGGCGCGCTCACTCCCCGATCTGTCCCCCGGGCTACTTACCTGGCCATGCTCCTGCTGCAGCCTCTGTCCCGCGGCGCACGCGGCCCCGCTCCCTAGGGTGCGCGCGTCGGCAGTATTAAATTTAAAGGGCCAGCGCACCGGTAATTGGCTATTGCCGGTCGCTGCCCCTATTTAAGCCTGTGTCTTCCTGGTTACCCTGCCGGATATTTAGTTCCATTAGCCTACTGAGTAAGCGTTCCTGAAGTCTTGTCTATTACCGTGTACCGTACCATTTGCCTCCGTTCCTCGACCACGAACGATTGCTGCCTGTCCTGACCTTACCACCTGTCCCCGACTATGTCTACGCCTTACGATTTTTTACCACGCTACAACGTGGCTGCCTCCGCAAGCAAGTCATGTCAGGGGTAGCGACCTGGTAGACTCCCGCCACAGCAAGTCCATCCCGCTGCGGGCTCTGGTGAAAACCGGGACCTACTTAGATTCCGCTCCCTGGCGTGGCTTACGCCATTGCTTGCGGTGGTCCAGAGGATCCACTACCGTTGCTCGTGACAGTCTGTATCTATAGTGACAAGCTCTGGCAGCCTATCAGGAGAGATCAAGCAGGTCTGTAGCTATAGTGATCAGCGCTGACAGCCTATCATGAGAGAGTAAACAGGTCTGTAGCTATAGCGACCTGAGGGTCTGATGCAGCCCACAGAAGAGGGGATACCTAGAAAGAGGTAGGACACTGTTATTGGACACATACGTGACTTGTTTTTGCAAGATCTTTAACATAAAAGCAATCCTTATAGTGAGACAACAATTTTGATCCTAGAAATGAAGGATGTTAGAAGGTCTAATCTCCAGGCCTAACTCCGCTTTTATGTGTTAGATTGAGGTTTGCTTTAATGTTATTTTCTTTTATGGAATTGATGAAACATTCCTATGATGATGGCCACCTTTCAGGGTGATACCTTTCCAATAATAGGCATTGTTTTATGTGCATCACCAGGAGGTTCTGTGTCGTACGTAAAACCTGGTGCTTTTTATGCTTCTTTTCCAATTCAACGCTTTGTTAAGGGCAGGATTTAAAGAAGCAGATTACGTGCTAGAAACTTGAAATTTTGTGCAAAAAACTCAACTCTTTGATATACAAACAATAAAGTGAAGCTCTAAACGATTACATGGTTCAAAGTGTGATCTGTCCACGGGGCTCCAGAAATATGCTCAGTAATTGAATCAATAATGGAAAAGAAAACATGCTTTCATTTAGCCCATGGATTGTCCTTCATCTATGGTATTATTATTCATTTCTTCCCCCTCTGAGCTGTAACTATCCAGGATACAGGGAGTTATAGATAAACAGAGAAGATGGATGGATTTTCATGCGAGTGGATTGCAGTGGCCTCTATATGAATAGTATTTATAGCTGAGAAATGATGAAATATTATGTTTCCTACATAGCTGCTGGTTAATATTATACGGGTTGTAGTGTCCTCATAGACTTAAGTAATATGATACATTTTCCAAACAGTCTTTACCATTTTTGTATGGAAAAAGTTACATACATACAAATATATAGCTCATAACACTCAGTGAATGTCCAGTCATGAGTTTAAAACTTATTTTTCCGTCAGTCCCTGGTATGATTACCAGATATATATTTACCTCAGTACTTGTAACCTGTCTGCTTTTCGCTCAACTTCATAAGAACAGAGTGGTGATCCATGGCTACAGTTTAAAGGGGTTTTTTCACCACAATGATTAGCTTTTAACCTGTAAGGAAAAGTAAATCAATACTATTATCAAATACATTGCTGTTTTGATTTTGCTTTGTTCAGGAGATAAAGCTGATTTTATCTACTGTTAGTGTACACAAGTTTCTCTTGGTAACTGACCACCAACGTTCTCTCTCTTATCTGATTGTTCTAAGTTGTCGTATGACCATGATGAGTCACTTATTGAGTGTTAAATCTAGCACAGAAGCTTGTTTACCTAAGTTAATGACAGATTTAAATCCTTAGAGCTCTGTAGCCTTGTGCACTACAGATTTTACATCTTCAGCACTCTTCTCACTGTGACAGGAATAGTTTGGAATAGCAGAGCTGATATGCCAATCACTGCTTTAGAACTACACACAGCCTGACCAGGAAGTGCGAGTCTAAAGTTGACTGTAAAACAGTTTGGTGAGTACACCCCTTTAACTACAGCACCTATAGTAACACTAAGGTAGTCTTACATACACCCCCTGTCTCATTACTGGTTTAAGCTCTGCATGGAGTGGCATTTCAAGGGCTTCTTATGGAGCCCCTCCTTAGTTGTCCTGGCTGTGTTTCGGGTCATTGTCCTGCTGAAAGACTCAGCCATGACCCATCCTCAAAGCTCTTACTGAAGGAAATAGGTTGTTGGTCAAAATCTTGCGATACATGGCCCCATCCATCCTCCCTTCAATAGAGTGCAGTCATCTTGTCCCCTTTGCAGAAATGCATCCCCAAAGTGTGATGTTTCCCCCCACATGCTTCACAGTTGGGACACTCTTCCTGGGGTTGTACACATGCTTCTTCTTTCTCCAAATACAGCGAGTGGAGTTGATACCAAAAAGTTTTATTTTGGTCTCATCTGACCACATGACCTTCTCCCACCTCCTCTGGATCATCCAAATGGTCACTGGTTAGCTTCAAACGGGTCTGGACATGTGCTGGCATGAGCAGTGGGAGTTTGTGTGCCCTGCAGGATTTTAATCCATGATCGTGTAGTGTGTTACTAACAGTAATCTTGAGAATGTGATCCCAGCTCTATTCAGGTCATTTACCAGGTCCTGCCATGTAGTTCTGGTCTGATACCTGACCTTTCTCAGAATCATCCTTACCCCACGAGGCGAGATCTTGCATGAAGCCCCAGAACGAGGAAGATTGACAGTCATCTTTTGTTTCTTCCATTTTTTTTATAATTGCACCAGCAGTTGTTGCCTTCTCACCAAGCTGTTACTTATTGTCCTGCAGCCCATCCTAACCTTGTGCTGGTCTACAATTTTATGTCCTTAGACAGCTCTATGGTCTTGGCCATGGTGGAGAGGTTGGAGTGTGATTGATTGAGTGTGTACAGGTGTCTTTTATACAGGTAACGAGTTCAAACATGTGCAATTAATACAGGTAATGACTGCAGAGTAGGAGGGTTTCTTAAAAAAAACAAAAAACAGGTGTGTGAGAGCCAGAATTCTTGCTGATTGGCAGGTGATCAAATACTTATTTCATGTAATAAAATGCAAATTATTTCTTTTAAAATCATACAAACTGATTTTCTGGATTTCTTTTTAGATTTTGTCTCTCACAGTTGAAGTGGAGCTATGATTTAAAAAATTTTTGAACCCCTCCAATTTTTTTGTAGATGGGAAAAAAAGGGGAAAATAAAAATGTATCAAATACTTATTTTCCCACTGTATATCGCAAAAAAAATCTTTGTTTCAGTGAGACGTCTTTTGATCTTTTATATTCTATATCATCCTTTTCATAGGTTTGGGGCATTGTTTATCATAAATTGTCTCACAGTGAAAATTTAAAACCCCAAATAAAAAGGAAAAACCCAAAAATTTTCACAGAAAAAAAAATTCCCTAATTAATTTAAAAATCAAATTTTATTGATATGCATTAAAAATTTACACCCCACATTATAAAAATTTTTTTATTTAAAAAACCCCCCTAACCCGGGTTTTTCGTTTAAAAAGAAATAAAGTTAAAATTTTCAACGGGTAATATTGGCACCCCAAAACAGTGTATATTTTCAAAAGACCACAGAAAGGTTGGAGAAAAAAAAGTTTACTACTCACGGTTTGGAGAAATTTTGGGGTTTAGGGCTCTATTTTCATAAAACATGAAAAAAAAAATTTTTGGCACAAAAAAAAAAAAAAACTTTATTTATAAAATATATTGTGAGGGCAGTGACAGGCGGCAATATTTTGATGGGAGGGTTTTTTTTCCGAAAAGCTTCCCATGCGGCTTTGGGGGGTATGTGGAGTTAAAGCGTGTCACCCAAAAAGGGTGGTTTCGGGGAAGGGAAGGGCCCCACAAGGGTTTTGGTCAGTTTAAAAAAAATTTTTTACGAATGTTTGGTATAAGGGGGTTTCCCAAACCGCTTTTTGGGCCCGGGGGGGCTTTTCCTGGAAATGGTCAAAGAAAAGGGGGGTGGCCACTCCCTCAGGGCCCATAAAGCCAAGGGGCTGCAGGCCAAAAAAAGGAAGTCTGCTGTATTTCTCTGTGGCTCAAAAGGGAAAAACCCCCTGCCCAAAAAACCTTGCTAGTGAATACTGAGCTGTTTTAAGGGCTAGTTTTGGGAATGACTTTGTCTAGTAAAATGCTCAGGGGGAGCGGTATTTATTTTCTGTTTGCCCGAAGCTAAGGTTGTTTTTGTTTTGTTTTTTGCACCGCTGGGAAAAAAACCCCGGCAAACCCGGACTTTAACTAGAAAATTTGTTTCACTGTCTCTGTCCCCTGGGCCCCCGCTGCCCACCCGTTTGTGGTCCCCCCCACATAAGGTGCTTCGGATGCGGGCCCAAGGACACAAAAAGAGACATACACCGTTTTTTACAGAAGGTTTTTTCTAAATCCCTTGGGCCTGGGGGAATAAGCCGGAAACCCGTGTCAAAACCCGGAAAATCTGCAAACATGGATGAACTGTGAAACGTTAAACCCGGGGCCAAAATCAAAAACTCCATCTGATGACTCCCAAACCCGCAGAAGGTGCACGTGGAGGCATGCGAGCGCAGGCTTTAAACAAAAAGCCCTGGAGGAAAACCAAAGGGGCAAACAAAAAAAAGCCTTTTTGGCCCCAAAATGTGCAGGGACTCAAAACTCACTTCCCCCCACCCGGTTTCTGCGGTACAGACGTCCCTGCAGAAAATGGCGCCCACAACGACGTTAGGGCCCTTTTTGGGGTTCTTTGAACGGGTTGGCTGAGCGTGAGAATCTACTGTGCCTCAAATGGGTGAGGTTGTTGGGCCTTTTTTACCCGGGGAACCACAGAAGGGCCCATTTTGACCTTTAACCCAGCCCCGGGTGCCAAAGGGCTATTCCAAAATTAAAGGCTGAGATCCTGGCCCGCTTGGGGGGAAAACCCCCAAAGGGGCGGGCCCGACGTTGTACAACAAAAGGACCTTCTTGACCAAACCCGAGCCCAGGTCCCCACCTGGGGGCGGAAAAAAGTGGCTTCCCACCAGAGGAAGCGACTCCCGCGCGATGGTGGAAAAATGGTTTTCCCGGACAAGTTATCCCGGGCGTTGCCCCAGAGATCCAGCGTGGGTGGGACAAGGGGGACCCTTAAGGTTTCGGGAAAACCATCCAACCTCGTCGGAGGTATAAAAAGCCCCTGAGGACTTGTTTCAAGGTGGGCCTTTGGGGGCTTCCAAACCCCGGGAACAGCAAACCGCCCGGGTGTCTGGTAAGGGGGGGTCCCATATCAAAAGGGGGTGAAGGGAAATGTCCCAAGGGGGGGGGGTTTGGGGAGATCATACCCGGGAAAAAGAGGAGAGGTCCCAAACTGGGCAGTTCCCGTGCCCAAAGGGGAGAGCCTCGGGGGGGGCTGAGGCCCCTTTTATGTTGGCGGTTAGTGGGCCTGGGCATGTTTTACTGCCCAAAATGTCCCCCTTTCCTAGGGGCCCCCCTGGGGCTGTGTAGGCTAGACGGAGGGCTTTGTTTGCCCCCGGCCCGGGATGTCTGCAGTTGGGCTGTATTGGAAAACTGAAACAAAAACTCGTCAGATAAAGGTGAATGAATTTTTCCCGTGGCAGTCTACTTGGGGCTCCCCGGAAAATTAGTCACCTGGGGGATGCCAGCCCTGATCGGACCCCCCATCCCTTTAGGGAGTGTTATTGGGGTCCCCCGGGGCGTCCAAAACCCGGGGCCCCCAAGGGTACCCCCAGGGTCTCTGAAACTTGAGAAATTTCCTTTCGGACTGGCCCCCTCATGGTGGGGGGTGGTTTTTATTCCCCCATGACACAATGATTTGGGGAGAGGGTTCCCCTTTTTCCCGGGGGTTGTTTGGGAGAAAAAAGGGAATCGATGTAGAGGTTAATTGTGATGGGTTTAAAGGGATTTTCAGTTAACCGGAAAACCCTTTTTACCTGATGCTATGACCCCCAAAAAGTAGGGGTTTACCCCAGAGGGGGTTTTGTTTAAATTTTCCCCCAGCCCGTCCGGCTTTGGGGAGTCTTTTAGGAGCAGGGGGGGAAGTGGTTTTTATGCCTTTATTTAGGGTCTCGCGGGGTAACTTCGGGGGGGCCCCGCTTCGAGATCCCCCTTTGGGAAAAGTAGGGAAAAATTTTTGGTGGGTTTTAAAAGGGGGCCTCAGTACCCCGGGGCTGATACGGTGTTTCCGGGAATGGCCGCACTCAAGACCTGTTTTTTTACCAAAATTAAAAAAAATCCAGGGGGGGTGGTGGAGCCAATGGTGGTACCCCGCCCTTTCGGAGAATGGTCTTTGGGCCTTGCCCATAAACATGTGCTGGGAGGGCCCCTTAGGGGACTGAAAAAAAAAAGAGAGCGCCCTTCTTCAGAGGTTTTTCTGGCCCGGGGTGTTTTATGATGTGAAGCGGGGGACTGTGAGTCCCGCCCCGGGGTGTCAAGTGTTTCCCCTCCGGGTCCCCTTTTTTGGAGTCCCCCGGTGGCCCCTACCCATCATCGAAAACCCCCTTTGGGAGGATTGCGAGGGAACCCGTGGGCCCTCTAATAAAGTCGCAAAGGGCCCTCGTATATTTTGGTGGTGTTTGTTTTTGCCCCCCCGTTTTCCCGGAGGCTGTGCCTTTGCGGAAAAAATTGTCTAAAAAATATCGCGGGAAAAAGGTTCCCTTTTGTTTTCTCGTAAAGCGTATCCGAAAGAGATCCCACCGAAACCCAAAGGAAAATTCCCCTTTATGTCCAGGGTCATGAAAGGGAAATTTTTTGCAAGTTACTGAAAAATTAAACTTTTGCGCAAGTCCGTTAATAACCCCCCTCCAAAAAAGGTTGGGCTTTTTTGAACGATTCAACATTTGACACTAAAAAGTATGCTAAAAAAGGTGGTCAAATAAGGATGGGAAGGGGCTGGGACTGGGTTTCTGCAAATATTTGGGTGTTTTCAAATCCGCGAGGTTCCAAAAAGTCCTCGAAAGGGTTCTCCCCTTTTTGGAATTTGTTATGGGGAGACGCCCACGGGGACTCCTTGATATAGCCAAGGAGACGTGGGACAAGGTCCAAATCCCTCGGAGCGTAATTGGAAAATTTCCCTATGCAAGACCCATTTTCGCGGTTTTTTCCATCGTTAGGGAACCCCTTACAACAGGGGGGCCCAAGAGGCCCAGAGGCAGGTATTTAACAGGTCCGCCCCAAAAATTTAAAGGGGCCCTTTAAAACCCGGGGGCGGGTGTAGTGTTGGTTCCCACCCCAGAAAAAAGTTCCTGCCAAAAATGGCAAAAGGAACCCTTTTGAAGTTGTGGGAAAGTGGGGGAAAAATTTTAAAATTTCAAAGTGTACCAGCCCCGGGAGACGTAAAAACCCAAGCAAAATGTACCTTTTTAATTTACTTAAACCTTGGAAGGGCCGAGAGAAACCCCGGATGCGGAGTTTCTCCCCATTTGTCTAGTCCAGGGGGTTTTGTGTATCCCAGTCCTGCCGAAGTCTTTAGAAGCAGGAAACCCCCGGGGGTTTTATACAGAGGAAAGGATGTGTTTCTCGGGAGGTACCCGGAGGGCTAATGTATAAAACTTACATTGTCACTGACCCCGGTGTAAGGGTTCATTTGAAACCTTACCGGGTTCCCGGAAACTCGGACGGGCCATATCTTTAGGAGGTCAAAAGTGTTAGAAACCCTTTGGGGGGATTTAAGAATCACGGGGTGAGTGGTCAAGCCCCATTGTGTCATCCCCAAAGCCCGGAATTTGGGCCCTTGTCTTTTTGTAAAGATTTCCCGGGAAACTTATTGAAGTCTCAAGGGTTTTTGGTTTTCCCCCAAAAAGCCAAGGGGGCGATGAGCTAATTGAAAAGGTTAGGGCATTTAAAATTTTTTTCTACTTTTGAACCCCCTAAAGGCTACTGGCAAGTTCCCCTTAGGATCAAGCAAAAAGAAGACAGCTTTTGCTACACCGGATGGGCTGTTTCCAGTACGTCTGCCTGCCTTTCGGTTTGCATGGGGCTCCGGCCACCTTCCAAGATTAATGGATGTCATCCTCAAGCCCCATCGTCGTATGCTTTGGGGCATATCGGGATGGACATATAATCTTTAATGGGACTGGGACAGCCATCTCCCGAAGGTGCAGGCCGTACTTAATTCCCTTAAGGAGGCTAACTAACAGCAAACCCTAAGAAATGGCTTTAGGACTGGAAGAAGCCGGTACCTGGGTTCACATAGGTAGGGGTGTTATCAAACCTCAGATTAATAAGGTGGATGCGATACAGGGCTGGCCACAACCACAACCAAAAGGGCAGGTGAGGGCCTTTTTAGGTATCGTGGGTTGCTATCGGAGGTTCATCCCGAACTTTGCCAGTATAGCAGCCCCACTAACCGACCTGAGAAAAAAATAGTAAATCTGTTATGGTCACTTGGAACCCAGAGGAGTGAGGGCATTCAAGGTGTTTAAAACTGGCCCTTTGTAAAAGGCCAGTATTGATCACCCCAAATTTAAAAAGGTTTTTTTTTGTACAGACGGATGCGTGTGATGTAGGGCTGGGTGCAGTGCTTTCCCAGGAAGTAGACGGAGAAGAGCACCCAGTAACATACTTAAGTGGGAAAAGCTCACCCCGCAGAGGGGAAAACTACAGTATTGTGGAGCGAGGTGTTTTGGCTATCAAGTGGGCCCTCGAATCCCTTAAGTATACCTACTGGGGCGCCATTCAGGTTGATCACAGACCATCACCACTAGTCCCCCGGGGTCGATGCTAAGGTCTTAACAATCGACTTAGGCCTTAAAAACTGGCTTAACAACCACAGGAGTCCGCGAATACGTTGCTAACTCTTATCAACTGACTTTTCTTGAGGCCTTAACAACCGGCTTTAACGCTGTTACGACTTCACACTCATAAATTATTGTCCCCCCAGTGAAAGGTACAAGAGGGTCCCCCAGTAGGTTATACGTCCTCTAGTAGTGGAATATAAAACTTTATATATCTCCCAGTAGGTAGGTGTGGTAGTTGTAATGTCCCCAGCAGGTATATAGGCAGGTTTTGATCCCCAGCAGGTATATGGGCAGGTTATATGTCCCCTAGCAGGTATATGGGCAGGTTATTGATCCCCCAGCAGGTATATGGCAGTTATGGATCCCCTAGCAGGTATATAGCAGGTGTATGATCCCCCTTGTAAAGTATATCGGCAGTTTAATGGATCCCCCTGTAGTATATAGGCAGGTTTAGGTCCCCCAGCAGTATATGGACAGGTTATGGATCCCCAGCAGGTAATTTGGCAGGTATGGATTCCCCCAGCAGGTATATTGGCAGGTTATGATCCACCAGTAGTATATATCAGGTTTAGGTTCCCCAGCAGGTATATAGATAGCTATAGCCCCACAGCACGTGTATATATAGGTAGGTTAAGGCCCTCACAGCACATATGTAGGTACGATGTATAGCTCCTCCTGCATTATATAAGATAAGATAATAAGCCCCCCCTGCACGTATAACAGTAGAATAATAGCCCCCCTCCCTGAACATATAACAGTAGATCAACAGCCTCCCCTCCCTGCACATATGGACATAAAATAGCACCCCTCCCTGCACATATACCATCAGATAATTGCCCCCCTCCCTGCACAAATAACCGTAGATAATAGCCCCCCTCCCTGCACAAATAACATAAATAATAGCATCCCTCCCTGCACAATAAAACAGTAGAAAACACCTCCCCTCCCTGCCCAGTAAGACATAGATAATAGCCCCCCTCCCTGGACAATAACAGTAGATTCATAGCCCCCCTCCCGCACGAAAAAACAGTAGATATAACATCCCTCCCTGCCACATATAACAGTAGATAATACCCCCCTCCCTGCACATATGAAGTAGATAATAGCCCCCCTCCCGCTCCAATAACAGTAGATTAATACATCCCTCCTGGCACATATGACAGTAGGATAATAGCCCCCTCCTTCCCTGCACATATGACAGTAATAATAGCCCCCCCTCCCTGCAACTAATAACATAGATAAATACCCCCCTCCCTGCACATATAACAGTAGATAATAGCCCCCCTCCCGGCACATATGACAGTAGATAATAGCCCCCCGCCCTGCACATAATGACATTAAGAAAATAGCCCCCCTCCCTGGCACAAATAATGTAGATAATCGCATCCCTCCTGCACAGATAACAGTAGATGATACTCCTCCCTGCACATATATAAGTAGATAATAGCTCCCTCCCTGCACATATGACAGTAGATAATAGCCCCCCCTCCTGCAACATTAACAGTAGATAATAGCCCCCCTCCCGGCACAAATAACAATAGATAAAAGGCCCCCCCTCCCTGCACAAATAACAATGAAAATAGGCCCCCCCCTGCACATAAAACAATAGATAATAGGCCCCCCTGCACATATAACATTAGATAATAGCCCCCCTCCCTGCACATACTGTATGACAGTAGATAATAGCCCCCCTCCCTGCACATATAACAATAGATAATAGCCCCCCCCTCCCTGCACATATAACAGTAGATAATAGCCCCCTCCCGGCACATATGACAGTAGATAATAGCCCCCCTCCCTGCACATATAACAATAGAAAATAGGCCCCCGCAGCACATATAACAATAGATAATAGCCCACCTCCCTGCACATATAACAATAGATAAAGCCCCCCCCCCTCCCCCTGACATATATCAATAGATAATAGCCCCCCTCCCTGCACGATACTGTATTACAGTAGATAATAGACCCCCCGCCCCCCCCCTCCCTGCCCATAAACAGTAAAAATACCCCCCTCCCCTGCACATATGACAGTAGATAATAGGCCCCCTGCACAAAGACAGTAATAATAGCCCCCCTCCCTGCATCATCTGACAGTAAGATAATAGCCCCCCTCCCTGCACAATAACAGAATATAATAGGCATAGTTGCCAACTTTCGAAAATGAAAAAGCAGGAGAATCTAGTGGGCGTCGCGGCGATAGCGCCGCCGCGGCAAAAATTTGCATGGACACGCCCAACTGTTTGGTATGCGCACGCCCTTCAACAAAAGCCACACCACTCCACCTAACTGCATAACGGCTTAGCAGAAAGCCAGTAGATGCCCTTAATAGCCATGGTAGAGCCCCCATAACCAGGTAGTGCCCCTTACAGGCCGGCAAATGTCCACCTTTGTAACCAAAGTAGATGCCCCCTCTGTAGCCAGGTAGAGCCATATTGTAGCCAGTAGATGCCCCCCATTGTTAGCCAGATAGTGCCCCCCATTGTTAGCCAGGTAGTGCCCCCCATTGTAGCCAGTAAGTGCCCCCATTGTTAGCCAGGTAGGTGCCCCCATTGTTTACCAGTTAGGTGCCCCATCCGTTTGCCAGGTTATGCCCCCTCTGTTGGCCATGTAGTCCCCCATCTGTTAGCCAGGTAGTGCCCCCATCTGTTAGCCAGGAAGTGCCCCCCGTCTGTTTGCCAAGGTAGTGCCCCCATCTGTTAGCCAGGTAGTGCCCCCATCTGTTAGCCAGTAGTGCCCCCTTTGTTGCCAGGTTATGCCCCATATGTTGCCAGGTAGATTCCCATCTGTTGCCAGGATAGTGCCCCTCTGTTGGCCGGTAGTGCCCCCATCTTTAAGCCGAAGGTAGGTTGCCCCCAGTCTGTTAGCCAGGTAAGTGCCCCCTTTGTTGCCAGTCAGATGTCCCCCTCTGTTGCCAGTAGTGCCCCCTCTGTTGGCCAGGTAGTGCCCCCTTTGTTGCAGTAGATTGTCCCCTCTGTTTGCCAGTTAGTGCCGCCCTCTGTTGCGCCAGGTAGTGCCCCCCACATGTTGCCAGTAGTATTGCCCTCTCTGTTACCATGTAGAGCCCCCTAAAGCTAATAAAAATCAATAATAAAATCACTTACCTTACCAGGCTCCTGCAGCTCGTGCCAGCCTCCAGCCCGATCTCTTCAGTGGCGCAGGGGAAGTGAGAGCAGCCCGCGGTCACTCCCCTGCAGCCGGCGTCACTTCCCCCTGCGCCGTTGACCTGTATGTACTCGCACACAGCCGGCGCCGTAACCTATCAGGGAGAGGAGGGAGGAGGGACGATCCCTCCTGCCTCGCACCCCCCCAAACCCCCAAGTGAGACCGCGGGCGGGGTGAGGCCGCTGCGGCCGCTGCACCCGCCTGTAAGGAGCGGTCCTGCGGCGCAAGAGTACGCACCAGCGCAAACTCTTGGCGCCGCGGTAATTTAAAAGACCCCCGCCGCCTGCGGCGGCGAGGAATGCAACACCCCCGGAGGGCGGGATGGACCCCCAAATAGCGGACCCCCCCGCCAAAAACGGGAGTAGTTGGCAAGTAAGGATAAAGCCCCCCCCCCTGCACATATGACAGTAATAGATAGGCCCCCCCTGCACATATAACAATAGATAATAGCCCCCCTCCCTGCCCATATAACAATAGATAATAGCCCCCCTCGCTGCACATATAACAGTAGATAATAGGCCCCCGCCCTGCACATAAATAACCATAGTAATAGCCCCCCCTCCCTGCACATAAACAATAGAATAAAAGCCCCCCGTCCCTGCACATATAACAATAGATAATAGCCCCCCTCCCTGCACAGATAACAATAGATAATAGCCCCCCCTCCCGGCACATATAACAATAAATAATAGCCCACCTCCCGTGCACATATAACACATAAGATAATAGGCCCCCCTGCACATATGACAGTAGATAATAGGCCCCCAGCATGAAAGAGCTATAAATAACCTGTACAGCACTACCGACCCTCGCTCCCCGCCGCTGTCCGCGTCCGCTGCTCCCGGGTCTTATCTTTCACGTTGACGCACCAGGCCCCCCCCCCCCCCCCGCGCGCGGGCAGCGTCCGGACGCGCACACCGCCCGGGCACTCCGGCGCGCCCAGAGCCGCACCCTGCCTGCGGCCCCAGAGTACTCCGCGGAGCTCGCTGCTCCGCAAAGGGATAAACATCTAAACTGTATGTGCGTCTGCGGACGCACATACATTTAGTCCCCGCCACGCTGCCGTCGCCAGAGGTCCTAACCTCTACGCCGATAGCTAGCGACTGTAGCGGCTTAGGACCCTAACGATCGGCGCGGCGATTGCGGGCGGCGCTCGGGGAATACTCACCACTAACCTGGAAATGATCCCAAGCAAGGAGAGGAAACCTAGGGTTACCAGATGGTTCCTGACACTGCAGAATTACAGTTTTTGCTGTAAGAGCATAGGCAGGAAACTACAGGGCAATGCTGACGCACTGTCAATAACCACTGTTGGGTAGCTAAAAGTGTCCGACCCACAGTTCGAACAGAGGGGAGGGTATGTGAGAAGTGACAGCAGCATTATTAAGGGGAATATATTTATCCTAGAATGCTCTCCTATGCGGCCATGTGGAGTATGTGGAGTAAATGCGAGTGTCACCGAGAAGCCTGGTCTCGGTGAAGGGAAGCCGACAGTTTTGTGTGTCAGTAACGATATGGTTACTGACATGTTTGCTATAAGCGTTCCAATCCGCTTTTTGGTCTGGTTCTGCTTTATCCCTAGAGTGGTCAAAGAGAAGGCGGGTGGGCCACTACCCACGCCCCCAGTGAGGCGGGACTCAGGCCTAAAAGCCTGGGGCTGCAGGCCAGCATGGAGTCTGCTGTATACTCTGTTGTCTCAGAGGAAATAAAAAAAGACCCCGTGCAAAGAACCTTGCTGTGAATACTGAGGCAGTATTAAGGACTAGTCATGGACGACTTTGACTAGTAAAGTGCTCAGCCGAGCAGCGTATTTATTTGTCTGTTTGTGCCTGAAGCAAGGGATGCATGTTTTTGTTTGTGTTTTTGCACCATGCTAGGATAAACCCAGCAACGCCTGGACTTAACAGAATTTTGTGTCACTGTCTCCTATCCGCTGAAGCCCACGCTGCCTACGCTGTTTGCTGGTCCCCCTCACAATATAATATATAAATATATATATATTATAGATATATATAAATAATATATAAATATAGAATATATATACTAATATATATATTATACATACAAATTTACTACACAGTACCAATTCAAGGAGAGCACTCGCCCCAAAGGTGCGACCCTGCTATCCGATGACACCCCTATTTCTAAAAATAGATATAATATAATATTATATATTTATTTATTTCTTACTGGACACCAAATTACAGCCACAAATATGCCAAGTGATGAGGAAAAATAGCTACTCCTTGTAGCAGGTGGTCCCGCTCCTCGGCCCGCTGTGGGACCACTCGCCCTGGAGACTCACCTGACCGCGTTCCTGGCATGTCCGCACCCTCCTGCACGCTGAGGCGCGCGCCGCCCACTCCCAAGGGCGCTCCGCGCACCTCGGTTTTTGTAAATGTAAAGAGGCCAGTGCACCCAGTAATTGGGCTAACTTTGCGGGCGCTGCCCCTATTATGGTTCTCTCCACGACTCTTCCTTGTTGATCTATGTTGCCTCGAGCCCTATAGAAAGCTATTTCTTCAAGTGTCTCTTGCCTTACGTGTACCCGACCTCTTGCTACGTTTCTTGCTCCGAACCTCTGCTGCCCTGCCCTGACCTTCCTGCCTGCCCACACAACGGTTATCATCTAAGCGATTCAGTACCACGCAGCACCTTGGCCGCCACCGCAAGCCCGCCGTGTCAGGGGTACAACCTGGTAGAAACCTCCCTCCGCCGCAGCAAGTCCATCCAGTTTTGCGGCGGGTTCTGGTGAAAACCGGGACCTACTTAGACTCCGCTCCCTGGCGCAGAGGGTCCACTAACCCGACCGTTACAGTTAGATCCAGCCATGGATCCCGCCAAGGTGCCCTTGCCAAGTCTTGCGGATCTTACGACCATTGTAACCCAACAGTCGCAGCAGATCGCGCAACAAGCACAGCAATTGGTCTGCTGTCCGCATGATGCGTCAACTCCTGGCGTCCCAGCAGCAGCAGCAACTCCCTCTTCGCCGGTGATTCCACACCCCCGGCCGGGGCCCGCTGGCAACCGGGCCCGAAGCTTTCGCCTCTTTACCTTACCAAATTCGCGGGACTCGAACTGTGGTAGGGGGAGGATTTAACACCATGCTCCCATGCTCGTGAGCAGATGGCCTACCAGTTCCACACAGAAAGTAAAAGTAGCGTTTGTGGTGAGCAGCGATCCGGAAAGCCCTGGCCTGGTGACCCCCTTTGGGAACCGTGAATGACCCCGTGCCTGTAAAGACCTACAGGTTTTCCTCACTGAATTCCGCAGCGTTTTCGATGAGCCTGCACGAGCAGTCTTTGCGGAAGCGGCAGCGACTGAACCTACGTCAGGGGTACTCCTCCGTATAGACTATGCGGTCCAATTCCGCACCATAGCCTCCGAGCTGTCGTGAAATGACGCCGCTCTCTGCGCCACATTCAAGAAGGGCCTGTCGAGCAGAGTAAAGGACGCACTAGCAGCTAGAGATCTTCCATCTTCACTGAGCGAACTTATCCATCTGGCCACTCGCATTGACGTGCGTTTCACGGAGAGACAGCAGGAACTCCGCCAGGAGCGTGACTCGGCACAACCTCGCCGTCTACCTCTTCTGGCCCCTGTGTTCCAGAGATCTCCGCTGCCCCCTCCACAGGTTTCCACCGAAGAACCCATGCAGGTGGACCGGGTTCACTTGTCGGAGTTAGAGCTGTCCCGCCGCCGGATGGAGACTCTTTGCCTCTACTGCGCCAGTCCGGACCATTTCCGTAGGAGCTGTCCGCAGCGTCCTCAGCTCTTTGGAAACGCTCGCACCTAGGTGCCGTAGGAGAGGAGTCCCTAGGTGCTCAGACTCCCTCTCCACAACTGATGTTGCCAGTGGAGGTAACGACGGATGCTGGTCTATCTCTTCGGGCTCCCGCCTTCCTGGACTCCGGCTCCGCCAGGAACTTCATTCATGCCTCCTTGGTGTCTCGTTATCGCTTGCCAGTCATCCACCTGGAAAAGCCTTTGCTTATCTCTTCCGTCAGTGGGGAGCTTCTTAGCGACACCAATCAGTTCAGAACCCGGCCAGTGACCCTCCGTGTGGGGGTCTTACACAAGGAGAAGATTTCTTTTCACATCCTGCCTCGCGCTTCTTCGGCGATCCTGTTGGGGCTACCCTGGCTGCAACGTCACGCCCCTACGCTTGATTGGAAGACAGGCGAAGTCCTACGCCAGGACCTCTGTTTGGTGGCACCACGCCCGGTGTCCATCTCTTCTCCCCAGTCGCCCGTCAAGCCTCTGCCAGGTCTGCCAGCGTTGTACTAGGATTTTGGGGATGTATTCTCAGAGAAACAGGCTGAGAAGCTGCCGCCCCATCGGCCGTATGACTGTCCCATAGACCTCCTCCCCGGAACCAGTCCCCCACGGGGTAGGGTCTACCCGCTGTCTGTGCCCGAGACTCAGGCCATGTCGGCCTACATTCAGGAGAATTTACTGAAAGGCTTCATATGCAAATCCTCCTCTCCAGCCGGTGCTGTTTTCTTCTTCGTCTAGAAAAAAGACGGCTCTCTTTGCCCGTGTATTGATTACAGAGGGCTAAACAAGATCACGGTGAAGAATCGCTACACTCTACCCCTGATCTCTGAGCTCTTTGATCGTCTCCAAGGAGCCAAGGTGTTTACCAAACTGGATCTACGTGGGGCCTATAACCTCATCAGAATTTGAGATGGGGACTAGTGGGACATACGTGCCTTCAATACGCTGACGGGCATTCGATAATCCACGTGTTGTCCCTTTGGGCTAAGCAACGCCCCATCCGTATTCAGGAGTACTGTCAATGACGCTTGGGACTAGCTGTTAACCTGCGTCTAGTAATTCTGGACGATATCCGTGTTATTTTTTCCCCTGTCATATGCAGACTCCTCGGTGTACAAGTACCCCAGGTTCTCGACGTTAAGCTGGAAGCAAACGAACTATTATGCCAAGCTGGAGAAGTGTCGGTCTCCACCAGGGTCCAAGCCTCCCCTCTCCTTGTACGTAACAAAGTCTCCGACTCGAGGTCTGCAGAAATAGGACCACCGGCTAAACTCTCTGCGATACCAGCCGTGGCCCACTACCTAGCGGACCATCTTGGCGATAGACTGCTTCCACCTGCGATTCACCAATTCCTAAACGTCAATACATTCCACCTTTTCTCTACGCTGGTGGCTCCTATCCGTGGCTTCTCACCCGAAAGAACGCTAATCCGAAATGTTGGCCTCTGGCTGCTGTGAGGAATCATTCTCCCAACTGAAGACATGCTTTTTCCTCAGCCCCGTATCTATGGCCCGTCCGGATCCGGAGAGATCCCTTCAGATTAGAGGTGGATTGCCTCCTCATTGGGAGTCGGGGCGGTCCTGACCCAGAAGGCCCTAAAGGCAAAAACTGGTCACATGCGGATTTTTTTTTCTAAAACAATTCTCACCTGGCATAACGAAATTAAGCCAACGGAGATCGGAGCTGTTTGCCAAAAAATTGGCCTGGAGGAAAGGCGACATCTGTTGGGAGGGAGCACGACACCCATTTTGATGTCTTCAACATACCCATAAGAAACCTGTCAGTACCTCCATACGCCAGCGTTTAAACCCTCTGCCAGGCAGGGGACTCCTCTTTTCTCAAGTTTTGATTTCAAGATCCACTTCCGACCGTGTCAAAAATGTCAGTCGCGGACAGCCCTCTCAAACCCGTGCCTTCTGACATATACTGGAGGAATAACCTGTCTCAATCCCTGAATGGCTTGTTTCATGTTGCGCCTGTGGATCACCTTACATTTCCTCCGGGCAAAACCTACGTACGTTCCCCGCACTCAGTAGCAAGAATTCGTGGGTTGGGAGGCAATAGTTCCTACTCTGGCCGGGCCGCGCGGCCACCCCGGGATACGGAATTACCCACACTGCCTAATCTCGCGACACGTACAGGTGGCCACTCTGCTCAGGGGATGTCAAGGACTTTGTATTCTCTCCTGACCCCACATGTGCCCCGGACATGTGCCTCCCACGCCATAGGCCCGCGGGACTTGCTAAGTCCCTCAGCCTGTTTTCCGGATTCTCCATGGATCACACAAAGGGCATGGAAAACATCCATCACGGACCTTCCAGTCTTCTTCATGAAACATCGGTCATCTGGGTGGTCCACTGTACGATGATTTCACAAAGATGTCCCACATTGTGTTCCGCTCTCCTGGTCCCTCCCTTCTGCTCCCCAATTGTTGCGGTCACTTCTTCCAACACATATTTTTCGCCTGCAAGGGATAACCCTCGCCAACATCGTACTCCGATCGAGGCGCAAATTTGTCGTCCAAGTTTTGGTGTGCCTATGTTCTCTGCCTCGCTTGCAAAACAAGTTGGACATCTCATCCGCGTACCATCCCCAGACAAATGGACAGTGTGAGAGGGTAAATCAGATCATGGGAGAATATCTATGGCACTTTATGTCCGGAGCAACGCAGGAAACGGGTCCGAGTTGCTTCATGGGCCGATTTTTTCATATAACCATCGGGACTCCGACATGAACTAGGCTTATCTACCATTCTTTGTGGTCTATAGTCGTATCCACAGTCCCTGTCGCTCTCCCTGCTTTGGCCTCCGAGTGTTTCCCGCCCGTGGACAACCAATGTCAGGATATCGAGGGTCATATTTGGCGGAGACCCGACATGCCCTTACTCCAGGCTTCAGCCACAGGTATGACCCAAGCTGACCAATAGGAGTACTTCTTTCCCAATGTTTCCTCCCAGGGATAAAGTGTGGCTCTCTTCGTAAATAATAATACGCACTCAGATCCCCAGCTATAAGTTTCCAGCGGTGTTGATTGTTTTATTTTTTCCGGGGACCTTTCATGAGTACTTACACGCAAACTGAACCCGTTCCTAACAAGCTCTGCAGTACCTCCCACTCTCCGGATCTAACTGCCTTTCACGTCCCTCCATAAGGGCCCCTGGTCTTGAACCGTTTCTCTCAGAGGAGTGCTGCTCCGTCTCCGTAGTAAGAGTCCCCTGATGTGTTTTTAGAGGTGAAGGGACATCTTTGCCATGAAGACCATCTGGGTAAGCCGGTTCTTTCTTGTTGATTGAAGGGCTATCCGGCCACCGAGGAGTAAGTCCCTTGAAACTGGAGTCTCAATATTCTGAACCAAGATCAGAATCGTAAGTTCCTTCCAGCCCTAAGTCAGAGGGGGAGGACCTACGGCAGGGGGATACTGAGTGGGTGGACCTGCACCTCGACCCGCGGGCCGTGGCGGCACCCGTGGCCGCACCCGCCGGGTGCCTGGCCCGGGGGTCGGGTTGGCGCCCGCTTGCCGCCGACGGGATTGGGCCTGTGGGACTACTCACCCTGGAAGGTCTCACCTTGACCAGGCGTTCCTGTGCAAAGTCCGCACCCTCGGCTGCCGTCTGAGGCGTGCGCCCCCGCATCCCTAGGGCGACAACTCGCCTGCCGACGTATCTTTGTAAATTTAAAGGCCAAGTGCAACGGTAATTGGCTAATTGCCGGGCGCTGCCCCTATTTATTTGGTTTCGCTCCACTACACCTTTCCTTGCTGGATCTATGTTGCCGTCGAGCCCTAGAGAAAGCGTTTTCTCAAGTGTCTTCTTGCCTTACCTGTGTAACTCCGACCTCTTGCTACTTTTACTTGACTTCCGAACCTCTGCGTGCCTGCCCAGACCTTCCTAGCCTCCCCACGACTACTGTTATCTCTTGCGAATCTGTACCCACGCTGCACTTTGGGCCGCACACTCCATGGTCAAGCCCGCCGTGTCAGGGGTAGCAACCTGGTAGAACTCCCGCCGTGCAGAACGTCCATCCTGTTTTGGGTCGCGGGCTTTTCGAAAAAAAACCGGGACCTACCTTGACTCCGCTCCCTGGCGCGGTTGTTGCCACCGCTCGCGGTGGTCCAGTGGGTCCACTAACTCGGCCGTTACACACCTCACTACTCACTGGACCCACAATGGGGTCCACAGAGAAACCCGGACACACAGATCCTGTTTCGCGTTTCCCCAGTAAAAACTGGTTCTTCATGGGACATATGATGTAAAAAAAAAACCACTAACACAGTGGTGATAGAAAAATGGTAGCCTGATAAGGATGGTGGAGAGACTACTGTCGTTTATCATATCCTATTTCACTTTGTGTATTTACAGCTTAGTGGAAACTTAGTGAAGATTTTTAATCGTACTTTGTATTTAAATTGTTTTTAATTTGACTTGCTGCTTCCTTTGATTATTGAATATTTTTTTTACTTACTTTATTTTGAGGTGTACAGTTTCCTATGAAGTGTTATCTTTTTTTTCCCCCTTAGATTCAAATCTGGTACTCCAGCACTAAAGGGCAACAGTGCTAACCACTGAGCCACTGTACTGCCTACCTAAATACTGTGGACAGGACTGGGACAAGGCATTCAGTGAAGCCCTATCAAAATAGGCACATAAGCCACCCCCCAATGGCAAATTCAGCCCACTCCATGCCTCCTTGCACCCCCTACCTGCCTCGGATAAATTGGCACCGTAGCCGGTCGCCTACCCTTGCTTACCCGTCGTCTCGGCTCTGGCTAAATTAATAAAATTTTAAATGAAATAAATAAATGAAATTATTTACAAACACAAGCCAAAAAAAAGTGGTCTGTGCATATGATGGATTTTCATGCAGATTTCAGAATGGATTTCATGGATGCCACTCATATTTCTGCTGTTAGTTTCCTATACAGGGCTCATGTGTAGTTTAAATAGATGTTTACAGAGACTACAATATTTAATTTCATTGGTCCCTTTAATCCCAAGCGATGAGAAAAATTCCACCTAAAGCCACAGATTTATCAATTGATTGCATATACTTTTGCAACCAGGAAAGAAACTATAGCACACAGGGAAACAGCACACAACTGCAGACAATACACACGTTTATCTATATACAAATTTAAGACCAAACTTTATAGGGAGATGTTTTCCACTGATTTTGCTCTTAAACTGCGTTTTACCTTTGATGGATATACAACATTTACAATTAGCATAACCACATTTAACACTGCCTTTGAAATTCGTGTAAAAAAGTATTTAGACTGGCTTTTACAGAACAATAAGCGCTTATTGATGAAGATTATATTGATGCTTTTGTTAGAATAATATGACTAATAAAACCTGCTTGCACCCAGTAAACTTCAGAACTTGGCAACATTCTAGTTATAGTAACACGCATTGTTACTGCTTCCTTTGCAATTCATCGATTAGTTCCCCTGCTTTTTACGAACACCACGCAGATCATACTGCCCATTAATTGACCGACTTGCCGTGTATCCATTCTATTATTCGTTTCAAGTATATAAGATGTGTTTTTTGCTACTTATGTTCTATTGATCATTTATGTAACTTTAAACAAACTTTACTTAAATCAATAGTGTGGGTGAACATATAAAATTCTATAATATTAGCAAAATGCCCCCTTCTATACTCATCAGGCTACTTTTCTCCCCTTTCTTCTGCTAAGTCTCTGAAGGACCAGCTTACATGCTTCCAATAGTAGTTTATGGATAGGGGAGGGGAGTTAAAGGGATTTTGCCTTGATATAATATTGACGTGGGAACATCTAAAATGCACATTTTTTTTTTTCTAAAAAATCAGTATAATTTATATTAACAAATAATGCAGATACAGAAAAAGAACGTTCTCTTACCTTAATTTTACATCAGGATAACATACATATACAATCATATTATGCATCTGTTTAGATAAAAAAAAAACACTAGGAGTATATGAATATGGACCAACCCTATATCTTGATAAGTGCTTTCAGCAGTAATTAGCAACAACCATAAAACAAACCCCAACCCCCACGCCATACCCACCAATACCAAGAGCATTACCCAAGATTTTTTTAAGTCAACTTATATCAAGGACCAGAAGTCACATTGCCAAGAGTGTCTACACACCTATTATCTTCAACTATACCGAAAAAAGAATGGACAATGCTCCCAATTCCTTGCGCCCAATCCTGAATTATGTAGCAGTAATGAAGCGAAAGGCAAGACCTGGTAATTTGATCCAAGGGCTCCATATACCTTCCATATTTTCTCAGAGCATTTCTTTTTAAAGTATACGCGCCCTCGTTCCAATCTGATGGACATTATTTAATTTGTTTACGTATTTCGTTTATGGTTGTGGAGAAGACTGAATCCATCCTAAAGGCAATTAACTATCATGTGCCAGTATATAACATTGGGAAATGCTAATTACTTTGTTCCACTAACAAATCATCTATATCTTTCTAAATACCACAAGATGACACAGTGATAGTGGGTCTAGAGGGCATATTCAATTTTTAAATGAACTTTGCAAATTAAAACTGGAATAACCTCTTTCCAGAAGCGATTTGTCCATTTCCCATGCCACTCCCAAATCATTTGCAAAAAAGCTTGGCCTCTTCCATTTCACATCGTGTGGCAACTGTGTAGGTCGTGACCTAATGTCCCCATTTGTAATAGCTGGAAAGGAGTTTTATATAATCCACTGTTCAACAATAAAAGCTGTGAAATCTATTTGGCCGTCACTTAATGAACATCCAATCTCGCAAGGCTCAAAACACTATCCCATTGTTCCTGTACTAATGGGCCAACGACCGTAAGCTTCCCATTTCACTTTAATCGGAAGCAGTTGATTTATATTAAATATACTCCTCCGCCAAGTAACATATGCTTTCGAAATTAATCTTTTGTGGACTGTGGCTCCACAACTAAATTTATTAGGGTAGCAGATTTAAAGGACTAGATCCACTATTGTGAGCTTGACTCCGAACCGCATGCCTCAACGCAATTATGGTAAAAGACGTGGTCAGCGGTAGGTCAAAACTATTCCTGCAGCTGATAAAAACTCAACATTTCTGAACCATCTAAAAATATGGGATAAACGACAATACCAACTGCATTCCATCTCTTAAAGTCAGTCAATTTGCTAATCTCTGGAAGAGCTTGCGATTGTAACCATATCGTGGTAAAACTTGGTAATGAGTATAATAACCCCAAATATCTGTGCCCTCTAGCCCACACATTATATCATTAATTTCAGAGAGGAAGATCTGAAAGAATCAGTTCCGGCTCTATGTCCAGCAATCCAGCATAGAACTCAAATGCGCCATGCTTTCTAGTTGCTACCAATTCTACAAGACACATTCCTTCCTATGCATCCCACCCTGCAAAATGCTCCATTTGTGAGAACTATAAAGTAGAGCCAAGTGTTCGGGATAGCAAGTTTCTCCTCTATCCTTTTCTCTTTGCAAATAATTTAATCCAATCCTCGGCATTGGCCACCTTTTTCCAAAGTAACTCACCTGAAGAGTCGGTGTATTTTATTAAGATAATTAAAGGGACCCCAAATAGGGTGGTAGTAAATCATAAGTAGAGAATCTGTGGGCATAGCAATACCTTTAATGTAGATTTCCCTCTACCTATAACTGATAAAGGCACTTACACCATGCAATTATCTTATATTGGGTACAATCTTGCTAAGAAGGGGAGCACATTGTGGGCAATTAGAAATCTTGGCGGGCGGGAAGGTTAATCTATTATTCCTAAAATATTTGAATGATGTTACTATCTGTAGCTGAGAATTTAAGACCTATACTTCCTTCAGGGAGAGATCCAAGGGCAATAAGGTAGACTTGACCCAATAAATAACTTAAACCCATCCCCAAACTCCAAACTCCTCTATGTAGGCATGAATAGATTCCAAACAAGAAGTTACATTCCACATTAAGAAGCATGTCCGTCAGAGCATATAAGAGAAATTCTCTCTCCTCCATATTCCCATGTTTTGCAACCTGTAATGTCCCTTGCTTTCCTGAAGACGCAAGCAGGGTCTCAATGGCCAAGGCAAACATAAGGGGAATAAGAGTGCAACCTGTCCTGTCCCTCAGTGTAAGGAGAATGCCCTCTGACAATCAAGCCATTTGGCGTGTACTACTAGGCCCGATGGTTCTGCATACAATAGTTTTAACTGCCGATAAGACAGTTGGACCAAATCCCATTTCCTCATGACAGACCTCACAAGTACTCCCCATTCCACACTGCAAAAAGCTATTGCATCGTCCCATGAGAGAACTGCCCTGAGCCCTCCGTCTGCCCTGAGTACTCATTTGTAAATTGTGAGATAACAGTCTTCTATGTTCAATGGCAGTTGACTTTATGGCATAAATCCCGACTGGGTCTATCAAGAAAGACACTTGTTTGACTTTGCTTTACCTATTAGCTAATACTTTTGCCAATAGCTTACCATCAGTAGAAAGTAGAGCGAGATGGGCGTCTATGACCCTGGACTAAGAAGCAATCCTTTATCTGGCTATTAAGCTATCATACAAACTGCATCCCTTCAGTGAATATGAGGCAAGTGAACGCGTCCTGGACTGCCCGCCTGGAAGACCTCTAGTAAAATGCGTTAACATGGTTTTCCTTGTGTGACTTTTAACAAATTCATCGTGGAAGACCGTACCATCCCTGGGCTTTTTCATTTGGGGCCCTGGCACAAACAACCACTAGTTCATTCCCAAAAATAGTTGCTCTAGAGCACTACATCTTCCAGTTGATAGAGACGAAGGGTAATGTTAGACAAGTAATCTTCAATGTCAGCCACTGACCCTCCACCCCCAGAGAATATAAAAGATTTTATAAAACTGTAGCAAACATTAGGAATCATCAATCCACTGACCAACAGAGCCATTGTTCATAAAATGCACATTTAAATATCAAGTTTGTAAATAGTAGTTACTAAAAAAACAAGTAATTATTAGTGATAACTCAAAGCCTTTCTGTTTCCACTGTCTACAGCTCATTGTCAAGGGGTGTTACCAACAGACACTGATCTCTGACTTTCTGGTTGCGTGTACCTTTGCGCAGCAGTACTTTATAAATTGCCTGTTGTGTGCCACAAAGTTGTCAACGTTATGTGTGCCGGAAATATGTGTGGCAAATAATGAGTGACACAAACCCCGTTTATGTTAGAAACCCCAAATAGACTCCGAGTGAGACCAAAATTATCACCACATACTTCAGAAAAAATCTGCATAAAAACTGACCTGTAGTGCAGATTTATGTTGGGAATTTGGTGTGGATTTGTTGCATATTTTTCCCAGTTTGTTGTGGATTTTGCTGCAGAAACATTTCCCTCCTTTGTACATTAGCATAATCCACACCAAAATATACTGGAACAAATCTGCATCAGTTTGTTGCTGAAGATGTACTTTCAGAAGTGCTGCAGATTTTCTGCTGGACATAATCCACAAACATATTCCTCCTGTCCTTATAATCACCTTAAGATGGGATTCCACTGCTTACACTGCTCAGGACTACACTATAACATCTGTCGTGTTGCTGCTTCTGAGCAAGTGCTGCAGAGATATAGTCGAACAGGGTTTGTGTGTGTGTGTGTAGTGTATGGGAGACATCATAGCAGTTAGTCTCCACCTACTAGCTCGGGTGGAATTGAAAATAATAAATGGAGCCTGCAGACGGTGTAAAATGCTATATACAAGTTATAAAATGGCCAGAAATAGTGCTAGTCCTCATGTAGACACAAGACAGATTACCATGAAAATTTGTACAGGTAAGTGTAAAAATACGTTAATTAATACTTAAATATACTTACAATAAATAGATCCTAATATCCACTGTAGTTATTCTGCCATTAGCATCTTCAATGTAGGAAAGGGAACTAGCATTGTATTATCAATATAAACTTTACTTTGGATCCTCTGAAAAGAAAATTATAGACAAACAAGTTAAAGGTAAAGGCTAAAAGACCATTTCCAAACAGATAGATGTGTCTTAAATCTACAGTTTTTGAAGCATAGTTATTCAGAAAGTATTAAGGTCTATGGATTCTAGCCAACCTCCCTGGACCTTCCTACAAGAGGAAAATTTAAGCCAAATTGAAGAGACG
This sequence comes from Phyllomedusa bahiana, assembly GCA_025379985.1. Lineage (NCBI taxonomy): Eukaryota > Metazoa > Chordata > Amphibia > Anura > Hylidae > Phyllomedusa > Phyllomedusa bahiana. Next base: position 128,255 of record JAODAL010003706.1, read on the forward strand.
AATATGAATGGTAACCAAAGAGCCCAGAACAACATCCAAAGAGATTAAAATTCAAGGTCAATGTACTTAAGTGTCAGATCGCAACATTCATCGCTGTCTTTGTCAAGTGGACTTAATGGAAGACGACTTAGGAGGAAACCAGTGTTGAGAGCAAATCATGAGAGTGTGACTGGATTCTGTTAAAAGGCATATTTATAAGCCATAAAGCTCTGGGAGAATGTCCTTTGGTCAGATGAGACACTACTGGAGCTTTATGGCAAGTCACATCAGCTCTATGTTCACAGGTACAAGGCAAACAATGAAAGCAACATTGTACCTACTGTGAGACATGGAGGAGGCTTGGTTATGTTTTTGGGGTGCTTTGCCGCATCTGGTACAGGGTTTTTGAAATTGGTGCAGGGTACAATAAGATCTAAAGACTATCAAAGCTATCCATTATCTGAAGGGAATTGAGCCTAAATACCTGTGGACAGGTACAGCAGTTGTGCAGTGATTGCCTCAAAAGGTTATGCAGCAAAATAATAAGTTAGGGTAACCATAATTTTTGTCCCGGTCCATTTCATTAGTTTGTTTTTTTGAAATTTTTTTGGTTGAACCAAAAGCAATGTCTGATTTTCATTAGCTGGGTTTCAGTAAATTTATATTTATTATTACTTTTGTCAGTTTTAAGTTTTCAGTGACCATTGTGGGTTTTTGTTATTTTAATTGAGAACCAACAACTTTGTCCCCGTGTATACAACATTAATTATCAGTTATTTGTACCATATTTATTATTTAAAATAAAAAATACACAGATTTATATCTTTGGTTCCTTCCCCTCACCAAACGATTGGAAGAAGTTAAGAATGTTCCATGTCTTTCCTTAAAAAAAACAAGCCCTCACTAAGGTTTATACATGAAAAAAAAAGCAAATTACAAAAAAAGTTTTTATTTATTTACCCCTTCCTGACATAGTGATTTTTGTATTTTTTTTTATTTTTCTGCCTACTTAGATGTATGGGAGCTTGTTTTGTTTGACAAGATGGTACAATTTATCGTACCATATAATATACTGGGAAACCCCCCAAAAATAAATGTAAGTTGGTGGTCTCACCGAATTTGGTCTTATCATCACTTTTAGTTGTTTTAGAACCAGATCATCTAATGGCAGACTTATGCTCATTAATCCTGACACGAGCCGAACGGCTCGTTTGGCCAACATATATTTTGCCACAAGGGCATTTAAGAATGTAAATGACATTTTTAGTCAAACAGGTAAAAAATCCCTTAATAGGAATGTCAATACCTTTAAGTGGATGTTGTATCTTATCCCCTTTGATTATGGAATTGCAATTCTGGCATGATAAACATTGATGATAAGACCAAATTCGGTGAGACCACTGTGGCGAGGCACTTTAATGAGTCACGCCACCAAATACTGAGCAAGATGGGTTTTTTGATGTGTTGTGAGAGAAGAGGTTACCTTCCCCCATTCCCCGGCTTTGGCAAAACCAGCGGAAAGGGATGGCCCTTCCTGGATTATTACATTGTGTCCCCCCCCTCCTTTTAGTCCCCCCCCCCCCCCCCCCATAGGGGTTAAACCCAAAGTTTTTTTAGCCTTAGAAAAATACTTTATACCCATAGGGAATGTTTATTATGTTTTCCGGCTTTTCCTAGGGGTGTCCTGCATTTATCAATTTTTTTAATGCCAAATTCTCCATTAATTTTGCTAATTTACTATCCAATTGTATTCATGTAGAATGGTATAAATACACTCTATTTGCAAACACTCACGTACCTGTGGTGGGAGGATCATCCTGTTGAGCGCCGGTCTGAGGAAGGAGGAGTTTCCCTCTGAGGCGCCCGGACTTGAGGATGGGTATAGCAGACACAGGCAACCACTCTCTTTGCATACCATCATACGTCTACTATGGACAGTTAATTTTTTTGCAACCTAATGTGCTTTGAAATGATTTTCAAATGCTGACACGGGTTTAAATCTTTAAATACTATGAGAATCCAAGAATTTTGTATGGATATTTGATTATTTAATATAAAAGCAAAGTTTGCACATTTTTGGGTCTGGTGATATATTTTTTGCTGAAGTCTATGTATAGGGGTGTGTGGAGCAAAAAACCCAATCTTAGACCCATATCCTGTGTCTCGATTTACACTATTGCAGTCAAAATTGACTTTACTACCATTGTTTTTTCTCCGCGACTGCATTTCTTCACAGCTTGGTAAATATGTCGTTCAATGAGATATCGTTATTAACTGATAAACATGCAGAGATGTTTGGTTTTTCCGGGGCAGAGCGCACTCAGATTTTGCAAAATGCTGAAGCTGCCGGATTTGGTTTTGACAAGACAAAGGAAAGTACAACCATTGATTATGGGAAACGCCTAGAGCACCTGAAGAAGAAGGAGATTTCTCTTTCACTACATGCCAGCACATTAACTGAGTATATCAAGGAATTGCGTATACCAAGAGGCTTGCGTACCACTCTACAGCCTATCTTACTCAAAGACGACTCAGTGTACAAAGAGAGATGGTTTGCACTGTCGAATCGTTACTCTATGGACCTTATGCTATTAACAATACAACACCTTCAAATGGCAATTCAGAAAATAATGGATGACATCAAAACCTGTGATGACGAGTTTAAAAAAATTGCTGCTGCTGATGTTTATACCAAAACACATGATCAGTTGAAACCTAATTTGGATGATATGAAGACTAAATTACTTCAGATTAAACTCAACAAATTTGAAAGAGACACACAAGATTATTTGAATAACCGCGTCTACTCGTGGCAAGACGATTGGCCCCGTATGAACAAAGGCAGACACATGTTTCGTACTCCGCGTTCGGATACTACATCACAAGAATCAATGTCCAGCTCTAATAGCAGAACCCAAAGGGAACCAATGCAGTTACGTTCTAAAAAATCTACAAGGAAGGAGCAGGATTTTTTAGAAAGCCAGAATACACAAGAAGAAAGCGATTCACAACCAGGAACGACCAGCGATCTCAAAAATCAGCGGAAGAACAAAAGCCGCAAGAGAATTTGAACACACTAGCCCTCAATATTTCTTCCAAAGTGCTAACGAAGGATCAAGTGGCGATCCTAAATAAAGGACTTAACTTTGTTCCACAGCAAGCAAAACAACCATTTGACTTTATTGTTGATTTCTTTCGTATGTGTAGAAATATACGGTTAAAAATGCATTTTTCTTCTAATAATAGCCTTGATAAGGAGGTAGATACAAAAGTTTTTAAAAAACTTAAGAAAAATACTCAATATGATCCCGTAGTTTCTAATCCTACCTTGGAGGTTTTTGAAAATTTGGTTAAAAATGAGGTAGTGAATAAGTGGAATAAAGTTAAGTCTAGAGTTCAACCAAATATATCAGTAGCGGAGAGGCAAGCTATGAAGTCGATGAAGGAGGATAAGGGGCTAATTATTAAAAAAGCCAACAAGGGCGGCTCAACAGTCGTTATGGATCGGAGCTTTTATATGCAGTAGGCTTCCCAACACTTGTGTGATACCAATGTATACATACAATTGGAAATTGATCCTACAATGGAGTATAAAAGAATGATAGATGATATTCTACATGAGGCAGCGGGGATGGATCTAATTTCTAGTAAGATATGTGATATGCTCACAGTAACTCACCCTTGAGATCCACTGTTTTATCTTGTTCCCAAGGTGCATAAGAGGGTAGAATCCCCCCCATGCCGCCCAATTGTATTGGGGGTTAAATCACTGCTTGAACCCTTAGCTGTTTACATTGATTCTTTTTTGCAGCCCAATGTTAAATCTAATCCAAATTGTTTGAGTGACACAAAACAATTTTTGTCTAAAATCCAGGATGTGGATAAATCTGGTGTTTCTTGGTTATGTACCATCGATGTAAAATCGCTATTCACAAGCATTCCACATAAGGAAGGCTGTGATGCTGTGAGAGAGGTTTTGGTCAACAATTGTCAACTTTCTAATTTGTTCATTGCGTTTTTGATGTGTTTGTTGGATCTTGTGCTTTCCCAAAAAATTTTTTGGGGTTTGGAGAGTCTTATTATTTGTAAATACAGGGGACCTCTATGGGGTCTCCTGTAGCTCCGAGTTTTGCGAACATTTTTATAGCTTTTTTTGAAAGGAAATTTGTTTTTCACTCTGAATTTAATTCTGATATAATGTTGTGGTTTCGTTATGTGGATGAGGTTTTTTTTCTTTGGTCAGGTACACAATCTCGTCTATTGTTATTTTTTGAATATCTTAATAGTTGTCATGCGTTGATTGAATTCTCTCTCACTAGGGACCAAACTGTAATTAAATTTTTGGATGTCGAAGTCCGTAAGGAAGCTCAGCAGTTGTCTACCTCACTGTACAGCAAACCAATAGAGTGGAATAATATTTTGCATCATAAATCCTTTCACGCTCCACAGACATTCAAGGGTATTCCTCGGGGACAATTTGTCAGAGCACGACGTATACAGTCATATGAAAAAGTTTGGGCATCCCTATTAATCTTAATCATTTTTAGTTCTAAATATTTGGGTGTTTGCAACAGCCATTTAATTTTGATATATCTAATAACTGATGGACACAGTAATATTTCCGGATTGAAATGAGGTTTATTGTACTAACACAAAATGTGCAATATGCATTAAAACAAATTTTGACTGGCACAAAAATTTGGGTACCCTTATTTTATTGATTTGAATACTCCTAACTACTTTTTACTGACTTTCTGAAGCACAACATTGGTTTTGTAACCTCACTGAGCTTTGAACTTTATAGCCAGGTGTATCCAATGATGAGAAAAGGTATTTAAGGTGGCCAATTGCAAGTTGCTCTCCTATTTGAATCTCCTGTGAAGAGTGGCATCATGGGCTCCTCAAAACAACTCTCAAATGATCTGAAAACAAAGATTGTTTAACATAGTTGTTCAGGGGAAGGATACAAAAAGTTGTCTCAGAGATTTAACCTGTCAGTTTCCACTGTGAGGAACATAGTAAAGAAATGGAAGACCACAGGGACAGTTCTTGTTAAGCCCAGAAGTGGCAGGCCAAGAAAAATATCAGAAAGGTAGAGAAGAAGAATGGTGAGAACAGTCCAGGACAATCCACAGACCACCTCCAAAGAGCTGCAGCATCATCTTGCAGCAGATGGTGTCACTGTGCATCGGTCAACAATACAGCACACTTTGCACAAGGAGAAGCTGTATGGGAGAGTGATGCGAAAGAAGCTGTTTCTGAAAGCACGCCACAAACAGAGTCGCCTGAGGTATGCAAAAGCACATTTGGACAAGCCAGCTTCATTTTGGAAAAAGGTCCTGTGGACTGATGAAACAAAGATTGAGTTGTTTGGTCATACAAAAAGGCGTTATACATGGCGTCCCAAAAACACAGCATTCCAAGAAAAACACTTGCTACCCACTGTAAAATTTGGTGGAGGTTCCATCATGCTTTGGGGCTATGTGGCCAATGCCGGCACCGGGAATCTTGTTAAAGTTGAGGGTCGCATGGATTCAACTCAGTATCAGCAGATTCTTCAGAATAATGTACAAGAATCAGTGATGAATTTGAAGTTACGTCGGGGGTATGGATATTTCAGCAAGACAATGATCCAAACACAGCTGCAAATCTACTCAGGCATTCATGCAGAGGAACAATTACAATGTTCTGGAATGGCCATCCCAGTCCCCAGCCCTGAATATCATTGAACATCTGTGGGATACTTTGATAGCGGGCTGTCCATGCTCGGCGACCATCAAACTTAACTGAACTTGAATTGTTTTGTAAAGAGGAATGGTCAAAAATACCTTCATCCAGGATCCAGGAACTGATTAAAAGCTACAGGAAGCGACTTTGGGCTGTTATTTTTTTCAAAAGGAGGATTATAAATATTAATGTTTTTTTGTTGCGGGGCCAAAACTTTTGCACCGGTCAAATTTTTTTGGTTTTTTAAGCATATTGACATTTTGTGTTAGTACAAAAAATAAATTTCAAACGGAAATATTACTGTGTCTCAGTTACAAATTGAAATGGCTGTTGAAAAACCCAAATATTTAAAACTTTTAAAATGATTAAGATTAATAGGGGTGCCCAAACTTTTTCATATGACTGTTGTCCCCTAATGAGGTATTTGAAAACTGGAAAAAAATCATTGAAAATTCTCCCCCGTGGGGGGCTACGCAGAGATTAAATTAAAAAAAGATAGGTTATGAGGTTTTTTTAAAATTAAAAAAGTGCATTTTTTTTAAAACAAAAAAATAGACGTGATAGAGACCCTTCATGTTGGGTTTCTACTTTTATCAAACTTACCATGATACAGAAAGTGATCGTAACATTGGCCTGTTTTCAAATGCCCACAATATGGTCATGTTTAGAAATGGCCACGGTTTGTGTATGAAAAGGGGTTCGGTGGGTGATAGTATTTGCTTGATATTGCCCAGTGAGAAAAATCTCAGTCAGTCCTTAAATTTCAACGAAAAAAGCCCCTATGATGTTTTCATGCCAAATTGCATTATAAACCCAAAGGGGAAAGTTACAACTCCTTAAAGGTTTTGAGATTTTCCCTTAAGGGATTTTTTACCTGTTTGACTAAAATGTCATTTACATTTTAAAATGCCCCTTTTGGGGAAAAAATTTGTTGGCCCAAAGAGCGTTCGGCTGTGTCGGATTAATGAGAAAAGTTGCATTTTTTATATGGTTTTAAACAATAAAAGTGATGTTTGACCAAATTGTGAGACCCTGTGGCGAGGTTTATTTAGTCCGCCCCAAAATTTAAAAGGCTAAATGGTGTGTGGGGGGAGGTCTTGTGTTAAGCTTGTTTTTCATTAGGCTGTTGCGAGAGGCCCTTTGGTTTCCCTTTGGACTATTTGTCCCCCGGGGTTTTTTTAAACGATGTTTTTGCTTAGGTATTATAAAGTTTAATGTTTGCGCTTTCTAGGGTGTCTCAATGATCATGTAAAGCCATTTCATATTGCTAAATTTTTATCCAAAATTTTATTTCAGTAGACGGTATAAATTCACTCTATTTGCAAAAATCAGTACCTGTGGTGGGGGTCATCCCGTTGAGCGCCGGTTGAGGAAGGAGGGGTTTCCCCCCGAAACGGGCACCTGAGGCGTGGACGTAGGATGTTATAGCAGACAAAAGGCAACCACTCTCTTTGCATACCCTTTGTCTATACGGCAGTTAAGTCTTTTGCACTAAAGTGTTTGAATGATGTTTCAATATTGCTGAGCACAGGTTTCAATCTTTAAATACTATGAGAATCCAAGAATTTGTATGGATATTTAAATATATTTAATATAAAAGCAAAGTTTGCACATTTTTGTGTCTGGTGATATATTTTTTGCTGAAGTCTATGTATAGGGGTACGTGGAGAAAAAAACCCCAATCTCCGGCCCATATCCTGTGTCTCGATTTTCACTAGTGCAGTTAAAATTGACTTAACTTGAAAAACAATGCAATTGTATCAATTTTGTTGCGGGCTTTGTTGTTATAGAGAACATTTTGCTGTATAAATGACGTGTGATCTTTAATCTGCTGGTTGGAATGATTTCACTACTACCAAATCTTGAAAGTTTTTCTTGCTCTTATTATTGCTCATAAAATATAAACAAAAATTTTTATTTTAAATTTGCATTACAGTTCCATTTTCTGTTATCAATAACTTTTCTATGCTTTCATCATTGAGGGATCATTTATTTTAGGCGGAAGTGTAGCATTTACTGGTACCATTTTGGCATAAGTTTTCTGATCACTTTTTTATTCCAATTTTTTGGGGACAGCATTTGACCCAATAAACAAACAAAAAAACAAACACGCTTCTTGAGGCCTACCAGTAGAGTTGATTCTTGGGATCCATGAGTGGAGTTGATTCTAGTGGCCCATCCTAAAGCTCTTGTACATGACTGTACAAACCTCACATGCTTTCTGCCTCTCTTTCTCTGGCTTTCTCTCTTAAAGCAGCCCCAGGTCTGTTATTCTCAGTGGCACATCATACCAGAGGCCCACTAAGCCCAGCTGGCCATCGAGGGCTTCCCCTGCTCCCCTGTGGGTCAGTCCGAGCAATTAAAGTAGCAATGAAGCAATGAAAGTAGAGAGAGATGGTCGATAACCTAAAGAAGCGTGTGTACACAAGCAAGAGATAAAATCTCAGCTATCTCCAAAACAAAGCAAAATCAGAACAGCAAAGCATTTGGTAATAGTCTTTATTTAACTTTGGCTATATGTTTAAAGCTAATGTTTATGGAAAGGAAAATGCTATCTAACTAAGTCTTGATTCCCTAAGCTTGCTGCACACCTCCCTAACTAACTACCCAACTAACTAATTTAAATAGCAGCTTTTCCTGTCTAAAATTGATAATAAACAAATCTTGTGCCTGCGTGCACGCAAGCAGACAGAGAGCAGTCTGTACAGTACAGAGAGTGAGCTGAAAATGGCGTTCAGAACACAATACAGTGAAATATATATAACATGATCGTGTGATTTTAGCAGCCAAGGAGAGCCCTACACCTGAGCGATAACGTTTTTGACACTTCTCTGTGCTCTGCACTGAATGGATGGCCACCAAAAGTGCAGAAAGGCGCTGAAAACTATTAAAATGGTGTGCTGAACGCCATGGCGAACTCAAAAATGTACTCGAACAAACAGTAAAATCTTTGGTTCGGTTCGAGTTCCAGAAAATCGAGATGTTCGACTCGAACTTAACTCTTCTTGTACCTTTCGATCAATACTAATTGCTTTTACACTATTCAGCAATATGATTATATTCCAGAACAGCATACAATCATGGTTCTATTATTACATAGATGGGGTGTAATTAAAGTAGTAAGGTAGCAGCCGTTGAGACCTTCACTAGGCTCCTTCTTGCTATGGCAACTGCTCGTCACCATGCAGTCTTGATGCGGGGGACTGATTGGGGATGAGAACAGTGAAAGCACTGTTTCTTAATCTCTTAGATGATGTGAATGCATTTATCATGACATTTAAGGGGTTAAAAGACTAGGATCTGAGTTATCTCTGATCCTGGCTGCTACCCTGTTTCTCTGAAAATAAGACAGTGTCTTATATTAATTTTTGCTCCTAAAGACGAGCTAAGACTTATTTTTAGGGGATGTCTTTTTCCTCCATGAACAAGAATTCACATTTATTGTTGAACAAAAAATCAACACGTATTAATATATTGTAGTGATTTCATCACAAACATCAGCATAAGCAGCCAAACTCTGAAGTGCATAAAAAAAAAGCACTATGTCTTATTTTCGGGGGATGCCTTACTTTTGGGGAAACAGAGTAGTGGCAGGTCCTGGCTGTATCTAAAAATCATTACCTGCCGTATACGGAGCAGGCTCAGCAATTTCTACATACTTCCTGACACCCTGCCATAAACATACTGCATGCCAATACATAGTAAATCACAACAAAAACTATATAAATGTGATATTCCTGAGAATTCTACTGACCAACAGAAAAACATTAACATGTAATTTGGCATTGATAAAGGGATTTATTCTGATTGCCAGTATGGAGTCGGGAAGGAATTTTTTCCCTAAAATGAGGACATTTGGCTTCTACCTCATGGGAGTTTTTGCCTTCCTCTGGAGAAGTATTTATTTATGCAAGTTTTTCCATGACAGTTTAAAAATTAAACAACTTTGAAAAATACCAACACAAACCTTTCAGGCATTCGATCATTAACAAAACATCAACGTGATATCATGACCTAATACAGTGCGCTTATATCTATAACTTAGGCATCACACAAGTGGTCAAATCTCTAACTGGGTCGCGAAGAGCCAATTTTTCAACCATTATATATAGAATCATTCACACCCACTCAGAACATTCACGCCATAATTAGGATAGCATTTAACATTGTACTGATTTTTCCCCTCAACACCTGGGCCCCACCACCCACACCACTCACGACTAACATGACTGGGATGCGATCCACAATCCCCAAATGTCCATGAAACTGTATGGAACTCCCCTAGCCTCAAAAGTAAGCCTGTATAATGTCAAGTCATTGACCATCTGCTTCCACTGCCTTAAGGATGGGGTCTTGGGTGGTTTCCCATTCAGCAATATAGTCTTCCTAGCATAGAACATTAGTGATCTATACAGCTGGCGTTCATGTTTGGTCTGAAGTATATCCTCCACAAGACCAAGAAGGCTGTTCTCTGGAGCACAAACCCTGGGTAGCCCCAACTTGACATTAATAAACTTGTGGATATCCGACCAGAAGGCCCGAATGATAGGACATTCCCATATCACATGGAAGAAGGAACCCTTTGCTCTATGACATCTAGCACAGACTACGGTGGGCAATTTGCCCATACGGGCCGGACGAGATGGAGTATAATAAACTCTATGCAACCATTTGTTCTTTATCAGCTGATCTCTAGCGCTGATCACCGTTGTTCTCCATGTGGTTGCCAATTCCTCCATATGATATGTCTCCAGAGTAGGAATATCCCCCTTCCATCTGTCAAAAGACTTTTTTAAAGGAGATAGCTGGCACCCTAGGATGCTCTTGTAAAAGGTAGAAACTGATTTCTCTAGATTTTCCCTTCGGGCAATCTGCTCCAGGACATCACTTGTCAACTGATTACTACCACCCCCAAACTGTTTAAAGCATGCGTGGCACAATTGAAAGTATCTAAAAAGGGTACCTCTATCTAGTCTAGTCAAGTCCAGCAGCTCCTGAAGGTCTAGGAAGTGCCGACCAACATACAATTGTCCCAAATATTTTATACCCCTTCTCGGCCAGATTTCAAAATCCAATAAAGAGGCAAGCTCAGGAATTTCACATTCCTCCACAAAGGGATGTATGGCTCCACGAGTCCCGATCCCTCGCCTCTCGGTATGTGCCCACAAACTTTTTCTGGATCAACACTTTAGCAAAATAGGCTGAACTGGATGGACGTCTGTCTTTTTTCAGCCTATGTAACTATGTAATTTATACCACGTGAACTCCATAAAAATGATATCCCCCCAAAAAAACCAAAATTTCTTTTTTCCCCGTTTCCACTCCACAACAAAAAAATTTAGTTTCTCAGTACATTATACAGCATACTAAGCGGTGCCATTAAAATGAACATGTTTAAACAATAATCAGTGCTATGGGGAGGGGTTATGGTGGACATTTATCATTTTAAGACATTGTCATACTGAAAAGTAGACCATCTCACAGACATACACAGTATGGAAGGGGTATATTACTTCTGCTTCTATTTTTGCTATGATTTAAGAATCTGAAAGGTTATTGGTGAACAGTAGATGAAAAATCACTATGATAATGTGCTATGACCCTAATAAAAGCCATCTGAAAAATGATCAATCATGTTAACAAAATAATCTGTCCTGCAAAAGAACAAAGATATTAAAAATTTCCATATATTGTTATATGAGGATGAGTTGTTAGAGACAGGAACTGTTGAAACGCACTTATAGGTCCTTGAAAACTGATTAAAGCACTCAAGTGCTTAGTAATTATACAACAGACAAAAACCTCCTTGTGTATCCTGAATTGTACGACCAATGTTTGGATGTAATCATGACATTTATACGTACAGGATGTCCATTGGAAAATAATTTTCCACTTATTAAAATAAATATTTTTGCTGTATGGTTTTGGTACACTGAATGTATTTAATGTACGCATTCTCAAGCACATGGTAATAAAATGCACATGCTGCCGCTGTCTATAAAATAATTAATAACATGATTTCTTATTGATTCGCTTTGTTCCATTGCATGAAGCTTGAAGGATTAAATGAATGAAATTAGGAGTAAATAAATGCAATTTGCCGCTTTCAGTCCTCACTGGAGCTGGGCTTTATAGGACTGTGAGAAGCTAATTTAGTGACCTGAAGGTAATGAGTTGTTGCAGGTGGCTGAGGGCTTCAGTGCATGGTTAGGATATGGGCCTCTATGTCTCTTTAAAGGTGCTTTCATAGAGTATGTTTTTGGTAAGTTGTTAGCCATAAATGTGCTCATGAGTCTAGTAGACAACAGAAATCTGCTTTAACCACATACAAATAGGTGTAAGACAATGTTCTATGTATGATACCTCTACACAATGGTTATACAAATACCAAAACACGACAAGGAAGAAATATTATCACCATAGTGCTAGTGACCAAACCAGTATGCCAAGGTCAATATGATCAATAATACCCCTATACAAAGACCACCACACCAAACCGCCACATCATGATGACAAATCATCACCATATAGTGATTCACCACCATACTATTCCTGAATATAAACCATTATACTAGGACCAATATTACCACAATCCAGTGACCATAGAGAGGTAGATACCATTTCTACACAGGCACCTAGCAGGCTGTTTAAGTGATTACAGTACAGTTACAGGGACTTATAAGTGACATCTTCTCTGATCAGTCATTTGCTTTCTCATTTCTTTTCCATCTGGCCCAGATGCCATGGTGACTTCTTCAAACCACGACTCGTTCGCCACACAAATCCCTTAGATTTCTCACTCTTACAGCACCTCGCTAGCTATTCCTCATGTCGACAAAAAACATCCATCTGCAGTGCTCAAAATTGTACTACTGATCATCTTGGTGCCTCACACAAAAGTAGCACCCTCAAATAATAAAAGTGCTCCAAGACAGTAAAAAGGAGTCCTTTTGTGCTCACAATTGTAGTCTTATTTTGTGCCTCCATATATCTACAAAACCCCCGAATTAAAGAAGGCAGATAAGTAGACCCCCTTTTAGGTAGGCAAACCCCAAATAAGTAGATAGCCCCCCAAATTTGTTAGGCAGGTAGTAGGTAGACTCCCATTCAGTAGACAGATAGGTAAGCTCCATAAGGTAGTTAAGCAGGTGCTCCATTAGATAGATAGGTGGGACCCTTATAGGAAAGGTCTTAGGTGGGTAGGTATTCAGTGCCCCGGGAAAGCAGGGCCCAGGACCATCGCCAGGTCAGGTGTCAGGAGGTAGGTAGGGCCCAAAGTCGGTATGGTCCCCAATGCTTAATAGTGCTCTCTTAACTTGCAATAATAAAAAACCCTCACTTCTCCCTGTTGCCCCAATGAGCAGCAGACTCCTCTAGGTGATTTCATCACCGGCCTGCATTGTGATACTACCTGATGTCTTGTAGGTAGCAAGCCTAAAGCACCTCGCGATCTACAAAGCTAATTGGCCGAGGTGTGGAACAGGTACCCTGATGTAGCGACATCATCATGCCCACGAAGTGACTTCTTTTTAGCTATAGGTTCATAGAAGCCTGCCGTCTATAAGACTAGTTGGTGATAACATGATTTTTAACTATTCAGTCAAATAAGCAGTTGTGAACTGAGGAACATGGGCATGTGCAATGGATTCTCGGGATATACATCTGACCACTCAGGAAAGTGGAGAACCCCTGGAATCCGGGATAATTTTGCAGAATTTTGGGTTGTTGGAAGATAAGCATATCCACAGGATATACCATAAATATTTGACAGATGTGGATCCTACCTCTGAGATCCACATCTCTTTTAAGAATAAGGGTCCCTGTACCTCCAATTCTTGTTTGTGCTTTGTTCTGATAGAATGCAGAGGAGGCCGAGCAAACATGACCTTCTCCATTCACTTACAGTAAAGCTGGGCAAGATTGCTGTATTTGGAATTCACATAGATGTAAATGGAAAAAGCTGCACACGCGCTTCTACTTCTCTACTTTCTGTGCCCATGGTAAGAATATTCATCCTGTGGATATGCAAAAATGTGATTGATGGAATATCCCTTTAAGGGGAAGTATTTCCTATTCCAGACCCTTATGTAACTTAGAGACAGGGGTTAGTTGAATACCCAACACCAGGGCTGGCCATGACACCTACCCTGATAATAGCAACAAAATTCTGATTAAAAGCTCAAGTATTCTTTATATTTTCCCGTATGCCTGTTTCACAGAGTCTGTTCTTCACAGCCAGCTTCAGGCTCACACTTCATGTTCAGGCTGTGAATGGGTTACAGCAGTTACTGACATTTCAACTCTGCTATTCCTAGCTGAACCTGTTAGAAGGACATTGGTGATGAAGGAGCTTAAACAGCAGGGCACAGATGACAATTCAACAGAGCTCTAAAGGGTTAAAGTTTGTCAGTAAGAAAGATAAATAAGATCCTGTGCTGCTGCAAGGACACAGCAGGCAGTGAGGTAACCATGTTGGCCAGGGCTGTTAGAGCAGAGAGAGGTGGTTGACAACCTAGGAAACCATCAGAAGATAACAAATGCTCTAACTTTGAAATAAAGCAAAATCATAGCAGCAATATATTTGGTAATAGTCTTTATTTACCTTTGCCTACATCTTTAAAGCTAATCAATGTAATGGGAATACCCCTTTAACAAATTGGCAGGTTCCAGTGTCAATTACTTCTGGCTGAAGTTAGGTTAATACACATGATGTATATTCTTTAGTATAAATTGCACTGAGAATTTGCATTGGAAGGATAATTTTCATTTATTGATCTAATGAGTCGAGAGCGGCGTGTGTACCCTGGCGCGGAGGAAGTGTGGCCTATATTTTATTGAACACTATCTGTATTTGTGTTTGGAAGCTGTCATGAAAATATGATGCTTTATAGATATAATGTGATAACTGATGTTGCATGAAATGAATGTGCAGAGTGAAGCTGGAAATGTAAAGTTTGCCGATAAGGTTGTTGTCTATGAAATGAAGTGTACAGAGAGGATATGAAGGCTGCTTTATGTTGTGTGACTGTAGATGGAAATCAGTAATAAGATGAACAGCCCGGCACTGCCTGTTGGTGCTGAAGTCTGAAATAGTTGTCTGGTATCTGAAGATTCAATTTTTAATCATAATACTATATTTGTGTCCGCTGCTCATGAATGATGCTATCCAATAAGCCATCCTCTGAAGACACCTGGAAAGGTGATATATCCTTATATTCCGTATCTGTTGTGTCATCCTTCTGAACATGGTAAGCCTTTGTAATGAGTATCTGGCCCCTGGGGTGGGAAAAGTAGTATGTATGCTAGTGCTTAAAGGGATGTTCCTATAATACATTTTGATACATATCACTAGGATAATCCATCAAAGACTAATGTGTACGGTTCCCACCTTTGGGACCTGCATCTATCTCAGGAACAGGCCCATGAAAGTTAAGGAGTAGAATTGAGAGCCGTTCGCACTTCTGCAGAACTCTCAATTTTGTTCTATGGGAATTCCCAGTAGAGTTGCACACATTGTACACCTGTTCTCAGAACTCCCATAGAACAGAATGGAGAGTTGTGCCCAAGTGCGACCATTACTCCATTCTACCTTGTAATTTTTGGGGGCACGTTACTGAAATAGGTGTGGTTCCCAGAGTGGGACCTGCATCTATCAGACTTTGATGGCATATCCCGGTGATATGCCATCAAAGTCTATGGTGTGAACAAACCTTTAATGAGCGAATGGTGGTGGAAGGTGGTAGTGGAACGTATGAGATGGGAACTTAGTAACATCCAGACTACTGAGCACTGAACTTGAAGGTGGAATGGATAGTGTTTTGGTTGCAGTGACTGCTAAGGGTGCAGGGGTGTGCGCCATATTGAAGTTTAGAATAGGATCCAACCCCCACCCGAAAGCTCTGCCAAATGTAATATGCATTGATAACATTAAGGGCCAAATGTATGAAAACGGTCTAGGTCTAAAACTCACTTTGTTGCCCACAGCAACCAATCTAATTTTTCCAGAGCACTATATGAAATGAGAGAGGCGCTCTGCTTGTTTGCTATGGGACAGCTCCAGTGACGCCCGGTTTCCCTGTTCTGCTTCAGACAAATCTGAGGAAGGCCTATTTGGCCGAAAACGTTCAAATTAACTACGTCTGAATCACAATTTTGCCTATTTTCCTACTGTGAATACTCTGGAGATCTGTCATATTATACGTTTATAATAAATCACTGTTTGATTAATCACTGCAAGAATCAAGAGTGCTGTGGATTTATTTTGATTTATTTGCTATGGGCAGCAAAGTGAGTTTTGGACCTAGACAGTTTTCATGTGGCCCTAACTCCCACTTTTAGATGTTTAGGTACAAACTCCATAATTAGATAATATAACTGAATTGCAACAAAAGGTGGATACAGAAAAGTCACAACATTTCTGCAGATTAATGCGCAGCTGCAAATCCATACCAGCAAATCCACACCAAATTGTGCAGATTTTTCGCAAATTTGCCCCTGCAAATTTTAGACCAGACTATGTAAATATGAAAAAAATGGCCATTGAGCATATTAATGTTTGAAGCTATTAATCTGTCGTAAAATGCCACAAAACTTTTAAAATTTTTGTGCACCGGGTTTTAGACACATTACTATGTGTTTTAGACAATTTTGCATCTCATAAAGGGATCAAATAGAAAGCGGCATAAAAGTGAGACGGATGCAAC
This sequence comes from Phyllomedusa bahiana, assembly GCA_025379985.1. Classification (NCBI taxonomy): domain Eukaryota; kingdom Metazoa; phylum Chordata; class Amphibia; order Anura; family Hylidae; genus Phyllomedusa; species Phyllomedusa bahiana. Next base: position 144,664 of record JAODAL010003706.1, read on the forward strand.
AAATTTATCAAACATCTTGGGCCATTTCAATAGATTTGGGGCATCCTGGTCTAAGTCTACTACAAAGGATTAGTAATCTGTCCTAAAGTATTTACAATCTGCAATATCTCCACAACAGTGTAATTTCTTTGTGAATTGCTTATTAAGGTCAGTAGGGAAAATCTGCAAGATATCTGCAGCATATCCGCACAACAGGTTAGATGTCATGTGGATTTTGTGAGGATTTCTTCCATAATGCGTGGATGAGATTTTTTAAACTTTTAAACCATATTGCTGCTGCTGTAAATGCTGTTAAATTTCTGTAACAAAAATCTGCAGAGCATGTGCCACGTGTGGCTATACTTTGTACCCTGCTGTTTTTCTGTCTTGAAAAATGATATAATTTTGTCTGCATGCAGTCACCACTAGGGGGAGCTAACTCCATATACATTTTCATAGCTAGTATTGAATTTAATGGAAGCTGTATAAATTTATATCTAGTGGGCTTGTGGCAGCTGCAGGTAGCTGCTATGACAATGTCACTGTAAGCAGGCAAGACAGTTCAGTACTGGGCCCCTTCCCACCAAAGACCACATAGTAGCTGCTATCCTACCTCTACCACTTTGAAAGGGATCTTGGGTAACACAGATGCCTTCTGCTATGGTATGTGCCCCAGAGCTACGTATACAACATTTTTTGTACAGCAAATATGCTATTTGATAGGCAACAGTTGTACATCAAGCCAAGTTGCATTCTGGTTCACAGTGTCCTTATTCAACACCTCTGAAAACCTGGTAATAATACACTTTTGGTCAATTGTCAAAAATGCAATACCTCAAATATTTTCTCCTAAGTATCTAAAGGTTGGAAATACAATTTAAACAGTTTTCATCTCCAGGAATTTCCACATCATCTACTATCTCCTTCTTCAGCTCACTTCTGGTGTACATATGGTCTCTGGAGGAATGGATTAAATTAGTTTTAGGAAATCTGAAATCACGCAATTACATTCACTATTGGGTTGGTCCTGTCTCCTGACTATAAGACTTACCTTATAAGGTACATTTTGACAAATCATTGACTCATATTTCTCAGTTTATTGTGGATAAATATAAGGTCATGCACTTGGGCCGAGGAAACAAAAGGTGTAATTATGTACTAAATAGCGTGATACTGGGTAAAACTATGGTGGAAAAAGACTAAGGGATATTGGTAGACAGAAGTCTTAAATTTAGTGACCAATGCCAGGCAGCTGCCGTCAAGGAAAATAAAGTAATGTTTGCCTTAAAAGAAGCATAAATGTTGAAGACATTAAGGTGGTTTTGCCCTTTACTGGTGAGGCAACATATGGTATATTATGTACAGTTTGGGGCCCCAGTGTATAAGAAGGACATAGCTAACCTAGAGTGGATGCAGAGGAGGACGATAAAGTTGGTTAGGGGAATGGGTGGATTGCAGTACCAAGACCGGCTATCAAACCTGAGGTTATTTAGCTTAGAAAAAAGATGGTTTAGGGGATGATTTAATGAACATGTACACATATGTGAAAGATACAACAACTAATAAACACCAAAAAACGAGAGTCATGATACAAACATATCAAAATCTTTATTATCCAAAATATTTAAAACATAACAAATTTTGAGGTACACAAAAAGTCCCCAAAATGTAAAACGGGTGCCCCATATATCCAACTAACACCAAATACAAATGATGTAATTTTGTAGTATCAATCACAAGCAAAACGGTAAAATCATTTAAAAATACACATATAGTTCTGACCGCTCGTAGGTGTCACTAGAATCATATATCTAAGTGTAAATAAACACCGGAGATGCGGAGTGAAAAAAGTATATTCAAAAAGAGTATACACCAACTATATTGCGGCAATACTTAACCATGGCGTGGTAGCTGGAGAGGTGTCACTGTAACCCCAACGTGCGTTTCGCGTTTAGATTGCTTCCTCACCCCCATTTTCTGGAAGGGATATGTAACATTTTACATTCTGGGCTTCTTGTTTCATGTATATAATGCCAGAACCTCAGAATTGCCCGGACTTCTTGTAGACTCCTATGTCCTCTGCCATAATCTCCTTCAGCAAGATTTCTGCACATACGGGAATATTCTTGCTGTCTAAATGTTGGACACCATAACAGAACCCTGATGGACCCAACAGTAAGCCAATGGTGTATGTTGAGTGTTGTTGGTAATCATTATACAACATATCTGGCTCTGCAAGGTGGCTTCCATTTTCATCAGATGCAGATGTGAAGATCTTAAAACGTTATGTTGGGCCCGATTTAGAGTAGTCTTGATATCCAGGCAGTATTGGTTATAAGCCCCTTACTGGTCATTATAGTTGTGACAAAGCCTATAGAACTGTCACCTACAGAGTTATAAAAAATGGTGCAAAAGTAATGGCCTGTAGGTCAAGAACCATCAGTGGTAATTGTCCAGTGACTGGAAATGAAAGCAAAACTAGTTTATATGGCCATAGCAAGCAATCAAAGCACAGTTTTCATTTTTAAGAGCCAAATTTACAATGTGCCCAAATAGTGTGACCTTATACAGTGACAATGAAAACAAGAAAATACTTTTTTGGAATTTGCAAGAATGGGGTCTGTTATGACAGTACGAAACTTAATACCGTTGGTAAATGTGCTTTGCATAAAAACTGCATTTTATGTTGGGTGAAGCAATTCAAGCCACTGGGTGTTTATACCATGGGAAAAGTCCAGGCCACCCAAAGACATCAGAAGATACAGTAAATGGAATTCATGCATGGGTGAAAGTTGACCAGGCTGATTAGTATGGAACTGTAGGTGACGCAAACAATGATACAAAAACCTCGGCACTGTAAGCCATACAGATTACATCCTCTTCAGGAGCTGAACCCAGATGATAAACCCAGACATTGTGACTTCTGCACTGACTTGTGGGGCTCAGAAAAACCATGTGCCCTTATCGAGAACATAAAGGACTTTAAAGTAAGCATGTTGTGTGCAATGAGCAGGCATATAGTCTACGTTTCCTTCTATTTTGCTGAGTCACTGGATACTCCTACATGGACATGTTAAAGTAATGGCTGATGCCACAGATAGTCTCTCAGGATGGTGCACCTCTACACTACAATTTGGATGTTTGCCTTAACAAAACACTGCCAGAACGTTGGATCAGCTGTGCCATAAACAGTGATTCTCCGGTGTTCCGCCATCCTCCACGATTGCCCGATCTGACTTACTAACAAAACCAGAATCAGTCGTCAGCATCTCCAAAAAGCTAGAATGAAAGCAATTCTTCATTGATCAAAAGTGTACCAAAGTAAGATATTTTGAGTTAACAAAACCTTTTTAACCAGTTTAATACCTTTGATGGATTAAGAGTAAGAGTAAATTCACACAACAGATTTTAATAAGGAATTAAATGACGATTCTGCTTTGATTTCCTTGCTAAAATCCTTGTGCAATCTGATGGCCATTGACTTGAACACAGTGAAATCCAGCGCAGATTTTTCACTCCACAGATTTAAAATCCATGGCATAGAATAAATGGAGCTGACCCGTTTCCAAACCAAAGGCGAATATGCCTCTATTAAGTTAAGATCCTCAGCAAAAATCCGGGGTGTCACTTTGGATTTCTGCCTAGGAAATCAAGTCAAACTTTTCAAAAAGAAGTAACCATTTTTGGAGATGCTGATGTCTCTGGGGACTGAACCAGACGACTGCCTAGACATCTGCCATGTCGTCAATTGAAATCACTTTGATAATTTCTAGTGTACAGATAAAACTTGGATAGCGAACGTGTCTTTTCATATTAATACATTTGTGTTATGTTCTCTTAATTATGAACATCAAGGTTATGATTTTGTACCATGCTTTTGGAATCACTTTATATACCTGTATGACTCAGGGCTGTAGGCCACTTCTGGCCATGGACCCCTGGGCATTGACTTAGTGCACATATGATTAGTCCAACTCTGAGCTAGAGCATTAGGAGATGTAATGTAATGCGCGCACTAGAACCATAGTGAAGCTATAGATTTATAGCTTCGCTACGGCAATTCCAGGCACGTTACTGCTGGAACAGGTAAACCACTTTCAAAGTGGAATACCTGAGCCAGGACTGTCATACAAGCGCTAGAATACGCCTGATTTATGACCCGTTGTAGAGCAGGTCCATAAATCAGGCGCATTCTAGACTATTTATTATGCGCATTAAACTTGGTGTTAACACGCCAAATTTGATGCATGCCGCCCTCAATGTTTAACAGTCTTATCCTAGTATTAATTACTTCATTGGGGCATTGTAATTTTCAGTGCATCCAATAATTCTGATTATTATTACTTCTACAAACCAGCAGCTTTCTGTATGGTCATTTTTATCATGCATCAAATGTATATAACACTCTGCATGAAAGAGAATGGCATGCCCTCCAGTAACTGGAAAGTATTAGTGGGAAGTAAAGGTCCTAGATGTTGGTGTGTTGTAGGCTCCCTGGGACTCTTTGGTAACTGTGTTCATGTTGAATTGTCTTCAGTATTATAGATGGAAAGTATTCCCCTTATAGTATCTTGCAGCGGTTAGGATGTTTTGTGCAACTGGAAGAATTTCCTGCTATGTCTCATTTCATCAGTAGGATTTAGGTTTTTCTCCCTAGATAAAAGTTATGAGACTCCCATCAAAATCTACTGGCATTTTATAGATAATATAACTTGGATCCTGTGATGTCCTGAGCTACTGACAACATTATTTCCAGCTCTTGAGTAATACTTCTAAATACTTCTAAATATTAACTCTATTATATCTGTCATGCAATCCTAATATTTAAAGGGAACACTCACTAAAAGTCAAGTAGGCGGTGTCACTTAATGATTGACAGCCTTCTCTGCCTGAACCTGTACACAAGGATAGCTGCCAATTATGAAGTAGGACCATCCAGTGGATTACTAAGCCTACAATGAGATCTATGTTATTAAATTCCAAATTATTAGATAGTATTTTACATTAATCTGCTCAGATTGGTCTGCATTTCTAGTATGACAGATTTTTTTTTAAGCAGTGGCATGCACAGAGGGCTGGGGGAGCTCATAGTACAATAAAAATATGGCCCTATCAGCTGCAGCTTAACACCACCTACTCCTGATCACCTGGGATCAGAGGTCCTGGTGGTTCTATCCAGAGGCGTAACTTCAAGCTCTTGGGCCCTGGTGCGAAAAGTGAAATGGGGCCCCCCAGTTAAACCCCGCCCATTTACAATGCTGGTATCTTCTTATGTGGCAGGAGGGCATTTGGGCCCCCTCAGGCTGCTGGGCCCGGTAGCGACTGCTACTGCTGCACCCCCTGTAGCTTGCCCCTGGTTCTATCCCATTTTCATGAATCAACTATATTGTTTGCTTCCAGTTTTGCAAACATTGCATCACATCTCTGTGTAGGTTTTCACTACCCAATAAGATTGAGACAAGAATAGTCTAGAATAATTCCTATCTTATCAGTGGCCCCACTACAGCTGCCTCATCTAAACTGGTATAAACAGTGGCCCAACCTTGCAGTTTCCTAGTACAGTTCTACGCTGGGTCTATGAAATAGGAATAAAAAATTAGAGTGATTATAGGCATGAAAATTGGTGGTTTTAAAATCTCACATAGAAATCTTAGTTGGTAGTGAAGCTCCTATGCAGGTAATGTCTTCATACTGCCAAATTATGGCCGATTCACATACTACATAGAAGACAATAATTCTTAACAAAGATTTTCCCCCAAAACCCCAAAAATTGCCAATAAATTATTAAATAATATATATAAATAAATAATATGAAAATAATAGAGTAGAAGCCACAGTTTTGTAATTCTATTTTAATTATTTACAGAGACAGTAGTTCTGTTTTGTTGTGGTGGCAATTTTTTTAAAAAAATGGTGCTTCCTATAGTCAGGAAAAAGCCAGACAAATCCATCTACTTAGGTTTTTCCATCATAGATAACTTTACGTCAAAGGACTCCCAACCTTATTAGCATGTTGGGTACACTGAACAATATTTCCAACAGGAATCTTATATAACTTTGATGTGGGGAAATAGAGCATCCCATTTTGCTCTATATCGCTTAGCACTATATTTATATGTGAATTGTTTTTGCAGTCATCTCTGCTGTAATGTCTAAGATGCACATTAAAGCCTGAAATGCATTTTCTTATGTAGTCTTTGAGTCAAAGTCAGAAGTTGATCCAGCTGGAAGGAAAAGTTTAAAAAGAGAACCTGTCACATAGATTATACCCCCCTTGCTGAGGACAGCACAAGCTAATGACAGACATGCTGTTTCCAGAAAAGGGGCCAGGTGGGCGGGTCATGAATTAAACGGACTCTTTTCATGACTCTTTTCTGGCTGAGAACTGCAGATTTGAGCATTAAAAACTCTAAAACTACAGCATATTACAGAATAAGGGACACAGTAGTCTGTCACTACTATGTGCTGTCCTCGGCAAGGGGTGCTTCAACTATGTGACAGGTTCTCTTTAAGGAGGTTCAATGTGTATAAATGTAAAGTTCTGCATCTGGGTACTAATCTACAGGCACCAGGTCCTAGAGGGTAAAAAGCTGGGAGAATCACTCACTGAAAAGGATCCAGGCATTCTTGTAGATCATAGATTACAGAATAGTATGCAATGTCAATCAGCAACCTCTAAGGCCAGCAGGAGCTAGAGAGTGCAAAGACGAGCAACCAAACTAATAAAGAGAATAGAGAATCTTAGTTATGAGAAAAGGTTAAAAAGAATTAAACATATTTAGTCTTGAGAAAAGACGGCTTTGGGGAGACGTGATTAATTTATATAAGTATTAAAATGGTCCCTACAAAAAGTATGGAGAAAAGTTATTTCATGTAAAGCCCCCTCAAAAGACAAAGGGACACTCCCTTCACCTGGAGAAAAAAAGGATTCAATCTCCAGTTGAGAAAAGCCTTCTTCACCATGAGAATAGCGAATCTGTGAAATAGTCCTTTGAAAAGCTTATCACAATGGGAGCAGTTGAAGGTGTCAAGAAAGGCTTAGATAACCACTTACTACTAAATAATATTAATACTTATGTAGCCTTATAAAATATCTGAATTCCGTCTGATGGCAACTATGGGATCAGGAATGAAATCTTCCTTTAGGTTATATTGGTTCTTGCCTTATGGGTTCTAAAGTATTCATCAGTAGGGGAAACTAAGCTTAAATAACTCCTTATATCCCTCCCTTCATCCACATCTTCCCCACCCTTGGTTGAACTTGATGGACATATGTCTTTTTTAAATTGTACTAACTATGTACCTATGTACAGTTGAAGCCAGAACTTTACATACACTATATAAAAAGACACATATGCATGTTTTTCTCACTATCTGACATGAAATTAGAATAAATCTTACCCGTTTTAGGTCAATATTTGCCAAATGCCAGAATAATGAGAGAAAATTTTTTAAGACATTTTTATTACTTTCTGCAAAGTCAAAAGTTTAACTACAATAAGATTACTATGCCTTTAAACAATTTGGAACAGCCCATATGATGACGATAGGTTTAATGGCAACATCTGAGCTAATTAGAGACACACCTGCGGATGTATTTTAATTCACACCAGAAATACACTACTTCTGTCTGTAACATCGTGGAAAGCAAGCCAACAGGGTGTATGAAATTTTTTCTTCTGAACAAAAATAAAAAGCCAATAAACTTTATACGGCCATCATTAAGAAAATCTATAGCAAAGGAGTTGATATTGGAATGATTGAAGCCTCTTCTTTGCCATAGGAGATTTTTTCTTTAATGATGGTTGAATAAAGTTTTCCAATTTGGGATTTTTCTGGACCTTTATATTGCTTGAACACTTGGAAACTGGCTACATTCACACTTCTGTTGTTTTTTTCTGTTTAGAAATTAGATGATTTTGGTGTTAAAAGTCAATGAGGGTAAAATGTATGAATCCTAACATAACAAAACCAGCAAACTGATCATTATATATTATGATAACGTCATTGTATCTGTCATGGGTCCTGTAAAGATGGAAGACATAACACCAGAGTGACCAGGACCCCCTAGACCTCCTGCTCTGTTTTCAGATTGTTCTAACATCCAGTAGTAAGTCCATTTCTCATCATCTATACTGAAACAAAGAGTTACATTATAGCACATTTTTTAATTGTTTAACTCTTCATTGATCTTTTCTCTGATCTCTATAAAAGAAATGAGCTTTTGTCACCCGGAGAAGGGATCCGAATGTTGTGACCAAGTTCCCATTCTTTCATTCCTGAATCAAAGCAGACACAGACTTAAGAGGTATTCTCTGCATGAAATAACAAATTTAAAGCAATGGGAGAACTAATTTATCCCAAGTGTTGCATTACTGCGAGTCTTTGATGACCTGGTGTAGACTGGGAAACTTTCTAGAGCAAGACATCCTTTAGATCAAACAGTCCGATGTCCAAATTGTCCCATCCTCATCTATGATTGAAACAGTTTGCTTTAAAGTAGGTGAGGGGTAGAAGTAAGGAACGAAAAATAAACATTAAAAGGAATGCTTAAGAAAGTCATATACAGCTGTGGTTCAAAGGCAGTTTATATTAACCAATAGAGAATGAGGAAATGCATCCCAAATGTGTTGAGATTTTTTTATTACTGTTTGCTTGCAGAACAATATGTTCCATCGAAACACGCGGCACGGGATTGTTAGAGGTTTCGTGGTGCACGCTGAACATGCAAAGCTGCATGGATGTGGTTAACACATATTAAAGAGACATAAAACCTCACATAGTGATGAAATCTTTATGTCTATTGTTTCTTTGTTTGTCCGTACATGGGGGTTTTATCCACACAGCGTATTTCATATGTAAAGATCTAACTATAAATTCACCTGTGCGTTCCAGACAAATTCCAGATCTCTAACGTATATGTGTGCAAGGAAGCATTCAAAAAAAGTATCTGCTCAGGTGAAGATGGGGAAATAATGCTCATATTTCCAGCAATATAAGACTGCATTCATATGCCGATATTGCCAAATACCCCTAAGATGTAACTTTTAGTAAATACGTGTCATGGTTCACTCCGTGGCCCCTGTCTTGGGCCGTGGACTTGTCTGTGCCTCCACTGAGTCCCCGTTACCTGCTGCACTCTCTGCTGTATACTCACCTGTCCCAGCTCCTGTCCCTGCTGCAGTAGCAGTGCCGGCGTCTGCAGCCGCCAGCAGATTCAGCTCACCTATCCTCGCTCCTGCTCCTTGCTGTCCTGTGCGGATACGCTATTTAAAGGGACAGAACACTAATTACCCAGCCTATGACCTGTGACTTCCTATGATATAAGGAACTTCCTGCCCTTTCCTCTGGGTCCGTTTGTTGGTGTTCTTCCTAGGATCCTGATCCCTGGCTGCTGTATTGCTGCTGCACCAGTTTACCTGTGATTACCTGCGTTAACTCTGTGCTATCTAGTGCATTACTGTACTGCTATTTCCTGCTGTTGCAAGTGTCTATTACCTATGTTTTCTGCTGTTTCCTGATGTTGTACCTGCCAGTTACTTACCTGGGACTCTGTTACCTGTCTACTGTGATACCCTGCCGTGACCCGTCACTGCTACCTGTATCCGGTGTTCCTGTCCCTCACTTCGGCTTTCACTGTGAGTTGCCTACCATCTACACCCACGTTGGCCCAGATGATCCACTAACCCGGCGTTTCTAACAACTGTGTTAGAAAACGTGACAATACTGATTAAAAAACATCCTTGTTTATACACTATGAAACGCAAACATTTTTTGAGGGACAAATATTATCAACAATAAAAAATAAGGAAGAACAATTAGATGAAATGACTCAACAATCCAATTGCGTGTTGTCCGTAAGGTAATAACCACAGGTAGAGGGGCGTGGCCTGGACTCTCATGGAGGCAGACGCATAGTCGAGTAGCTCCATGGAGAAGCTCGCAAAACGGTCCAACTAAACCCATCCCGGTGGTCTCAGGAGATCTACAGCGACGGGTCAATACCTGAAGAACTGATCAGATGCTGATAAACCCCGGTGAAGGCCTTTCTAACGGCCGCTTTCCGCAATACAGAGCTCTGAGGCCGGAGGCGGGAGACGCTGAACGCGCGCCCTTTATCCTTACCTGCACGGCCGTAAGTAGCTCCGGAACAAGTGAGCACCCGCACTCCCTCGTCCTCTGTCGGTGGTGAGACCTAGAGTGACCGGCTGTCCCAGTGAGTTCTCTGGAGAATGCCTGCGTCCCCTGGGACACTATTCCATCATTTGTAACTGCATGGCCTGCATTGTGGACACGTGTCGGCGCCATCTTGTAACTGCTGGGAGTGCTCTCGCTTCGCTCCGCTCACAAGCTCCCGCCTGGTGCAGAGTCAGAACGGCACTTTATTGCTCATTATAGTGCCTATCCTGGGGCTCACAGAGCACCTGCATCGACCCCTGATCTGCGGAGCACTGTAAAAAGGGCAACAGTGGCACTTGTAACAATCCGGTCGCCATATTGAGCCCCTGTACGTCTTTTGCTGCGCACCTGGCCCCACAGCTACAATACCACAGCTTCAGACGGCAGTATAGAAGCCTTGATGCAGCAGTGCCTGCTTTACAGGGACCCTTGATTCTTCCTAGCAGCTAACTTAAGTATATATCTTGGCTGGGTAGCAGAAAGTGGACTCTTTTCTACTGTTACCTATCAGTGCCAGTAAGCAAAAAAATATTGATTCTGTCCCAGCACTGCTCCATCTCACTGCGTCTGTACTCTGCAACAGTGGAGACTATCCCGCAGAGATATCCACCTAGTCAGCTCACCCATCTCATTTATACTCGTTGACTGTTTAACAAAGATTAGCTTTCTCCTGTTACTACTTTTCACCATTCAGAATAACGGTTCCGGCTTTCTTCAGCAGCGGTCAGCTAACTCCATAGTGTATTTCAACACTCTGTTAGGAGGTTTGGGCTCACAGTCCACAGCTCAATCTGAACTGATTCCACATTTACTACATTGCCTTTAACTGGTATTAAAAATTTATTAAAAATTAAAAAAAATAAATAAATAAATAAATAAAAAAAAATAAAATAAAATATATATAGACAAACGTCATGGGAGGCACTTCTAAGAGAAATCCCAAACCGCAAAAACCGACTAAGCTTACACAATTCTTCCAGCAACCTGGGAATAAATCCCCCCAATCAGACAGTAATACTGTATTTCTGCCACTGTCGCCTCCTTCGTCTAGGGCAGAATCTGTGGACATGGCTTCACAAGATCAAATCGAAAACCTTACTACCACAGAACATACTCTGAGGCGTCTTTTTTCCTCATTTCGAGACACTCTTCAAAAAGATTTCAAGCTTATGATGGGGGATTTTAGAAGAGATATTAATTCTCTAGTTTCCAGAATGGAACACATAGAAACCAAATTAGGAGAATTTGTTAACTCACACAACCTCCTTATCGACGCTAATTCCGCCTTGGAAGACGTAGTGGCGAAACTCTCCGCTAAGGTCTCAGATCTTGAAGATCACTCACGTCGAAACAACATCAGAATTAGGGGCATTCCAGAATCAGTGGGATCAGATATGTTACTCCCCTTTCTGACTGACTTGATGGCCTTAGTCCTCCCCGATGCCTTCTCACTGGACCTCACCATTGAGAGGATCCACCGCCTACCTAAACCCAAACATCTTCCAGCCTCAGTTCCAAGGGACACTATCGCAAAAGTTAATTTCTTTCATGTCAAAGACGATTTCCTAAGAGCTTTGCGTAAAGAATCCACGCTTCCTGAAAGGTTCAACAACATATCCATCTTCCCCGACCTGTCTGCTGGGACTATGCTCCGCAGAAAAGAATTCCTACCATTCACCAAGATCCTCAGGGATAGCAATGTTCCATATCACTGGGGGTTCCCCGTCAAATTGATCGTCACCAAAGAAAATTCCTCCTTCGTTTGTGCGACCCCGAGCATGGCTAAAGACCTTCTGACCTCATGGGACCTTCTTAGTTCTCCTACTGCTACCCCAGTGAAGAAACCCAGAAACCGACCGGAAATAGTATCTCCTCTCTGGTCAGGAAAGAAAAGCTGCTATAATCACAGGTCTAATGACTGAGCACCTTGGGCACATAATCTTTTGCTTCTCCTCGGAGGTTAATGCCCTGGACAAGTTCTCTTGTTTGTTTTTTCCTTTCTCAGTGTATTGCCTTGAGCTCTCAACAAGGATTGTCGGATTTCTTGGGCATCTGTCCCGTGACTGGTCCTGCTACTGACTGTTTTCCCCCACTTCTTTCTGTGTTTGTTTCCACACGATGGAGGTTCCGTTGATAAGCTGCTACTGCTACATCAGCGTGGTCAGCTTTCTCTTCGGGAATAACGTTTTCCAGGTGATGGAAACCCTGTTTAGTTGGAGCTTGACTCCTTACATGTATTTTGCAGTTTACTTGTTACTTGCCATGTATCCTTTCTCGAATGTTATCTGCATGCCATATAATGTTTGGTCCATAGGCTTTTATGGTAGAAATGCCTCGGCTTCGGAGTGTCCCTCCTACATAGGCCATGGATATTAAGATCGTATCCCTAAACGCTAATGGGCTCAACTCACCTTTTAAGCGGTCAATGTTTTGGAGGGACGCTTTGAGATCCAAGGCAGATGTGCTCTGCATACAGGAGACTCATCTCAAAGAACAAGATGTTCATAGACTACAACATAGAAAATTTCCTGTAGTGTTTCATTCTTCGGCCCCCCAGAAGAAAGCAGGGGTTGCTGTTTTCGTAAGGGACTCTGTCTCTTTTTCTCACAGACAGTCAATTTTGGATGAGAGGGGGAGGTATGTCATATTGCAATGCACACTGAACTCTCAGGAATATACCTTAGTATCCATTTATGCCCCTAACAAGCATCAGCGTAGATTTATCTCCCAGGTCCTAAAAATAGCCAAATCGCTCCAAGGTGATAACTTAATCATGTGTGGTGATTTTAACATGGTTGTGGATCCATACTTAGATAAATCACATACCCCTAGGAATGCACAAAGCCTACAACCACTTATAGCGGAAGAACAACTACATGACCCCTGGCGTTACTCCCACCCCAATGATAAAGATTATACCTTCTTTTCAGCCCCCAACAACTCGTTTTCCCACATAGATTATTTTCTTACAAATAGGAAAGCTCTCTCTAAATTATCCTCAACAGAAATTAGAAACAGAACTTGGTCAGACCATGCTCCCATAATCCTCAATTTGCAAGATAAACCCCCCGCACCATACTCTCTTTGGAGATTAAATAATTTCCTCCTCAAATCAGAGTCTAATGTCCAAGAGATTAAAGCTGCGTTACAGGAGTATTTTGATATAAATTTTTCTTCGGTCTCTTCTCCTTCCCCTTTACGGTGTGCCCATAAGGCCGTGATTAGGGGAATCTTCATTAAAAATAGCATCAAGGGAAAAATGGAAAAGAGAACGGGAGCTAGATGAGCTATTAGCGAATATACGCGCCCTTGACGAACTAGCCAAAAAGTCCCCTACCAAAACAACATTAGATGATCTATCCGCCTTAAAACAAAAATTGATGCCTTCATAAATATGAGGCTTCCTTGTCCAAACTAACATGGAACTTTTATGTCCAAGGAGACCGTCCGTGGAAACTCCTGGCACGCAGGGTCAAACGCCTTCAAGCTAAATCCAGAATCGCTTTTTTGACTTCTGGTACTCAGAAGGTGTTTGATCCCCAGACCATAGTAAACTCTTTTGCCTGTTACTATAAATCCCTTTACAACCTTAAAGATGACCCTTCTATGGCCTCCACGTCCCCTCAGGTCATTCAATCTTTTCTGACTAGCTTACACCTCCCATCATTAACGGAAGACCAACTGAAATACTTAAATGCCCCTATCTATCAGCAGGAGCTGGAGAAAACAATCGGCCAGACAAAGTTAAACAAGGCCCCTGGCCCTGATGGCCTCAACAACGAGTGCTACAAACTCTTCTCACCCACTTTGCCCCCTCATATTCCCTGGGTTTTCAACTCCTTTTTGTCAGAGAGCTCCCCACCGGAGGAGATGCTTTCAGCCACAATCGTCACCATTCCCAAGCCGGGAAAACCTCAAGATCTGGTCGTGAATTACATGCCAATCTCTCTTCTTAATTGCGACATTAAGCTATTCTCCAAGATTCTGGCTAACAGAATTAACTCAGCTCTCCCGACTTTGATTAATCCCGATCAGGTGGGGTTTGTGAAATCTAGGCAAACAAGAGACGGAATCAGGAGAGTTCTTAATGTTCTGCAAATAATTAAAAGAGATAAAGTTCTGGCAGCTCTTCTCTCACTTGACGGAGAAAAAGCTTTTGATCGAATAAACTGGACGTACATGAAAGAGGTTCTGACCAAATTTGGTTTCTCCGGCCCTATATTCGAAGCTATCTTTTCCCTTAATACTATTCCCTTGGCCAGGGTCTTTTCTTCTGGATTTCTGTCCCAAACATTCCACATCACTAACGGGACGAGGCAGGGCTGCCCTCTTTCCCCCTTAATCTTTAATCTGTGCATTGAACCCCTTGCCGAAACACTCCGACGGACCCCACATGTTATTGGTATATCTGTAAACCAGAAGGAGCACAAAGCCAGTTTATATGCAGATGACATTTTTATAATGTGCAGGTGCCCAGAAACCTCAGTTCCGGCTCTCCTGGATATTTTACGCCTTTACTCCCAAGTCTCGTTCTATAAATTAAATATCTCTAAGTCCACTATCCTTCCACTTAACTGCTCCCACACTACCCGTTCTGCCCTCTGCAAACACAATTTTATATGGTCAGATTCTTACCTCTCATACCTAGGATTAAAAAAATTTTCAGACCTCTCTGAAACTATTGATACTAATTGGGACAACCTCTTCACACATTGTCAGACGATATTGGGAAGATGCAGCAGTTCTCCCTCTCCTGGATTGCCAGAATCAATTTAGTAAAAATGGTACTCCTTCTAAAATTCCTCTATATGTCCAGAGCCCTCCCTTTTGAGATTCCGTCTCCACTACTGAACAGACTTCAATCTCTAATTCTACGATTCATTTGGGGTTCTAAGAGACCGAGATTTAAAAAGCAGTACCTATATTTGCAGAAACAGTACGGGGGCTTAGCGGTTCCTAACCTGGCCTCAATCTTGGAACCTGTGTCACACTTATGCACTTCTCCCATCCTTCTTCACTGGGTCCAGATGGAAAACGACTCGGTGTCCCCGGGCTCCATTAAAGACCATCTGATAACGTTATTACAGGGTTTCCCTCCGTTGCCAAATAACCAATACACCTTTCTCACTATCCAACACCTGATCTCGTATGCCCGTTTGTGGCCAAAACCAAGCTTTTTTATAATTGACAAGTCATTTGCCCCTGTTTTATCCTATTGGCTCGAATCAAGCCCCCCCTTGGCAAGGATTCTAAGGGGGATCTGGGTTATTGGGGATCTTTTTTCAAAAAGAGTCTTCCGATCCTTCGAGGATCTCTCCCACACGTATGGGTTCCCCAAATCACAGTTCTTCATGTATCTCCAAATCCGACATGCAGTCTACTCCATCCCAAACTCTCCCGCAACAAGATCTAGAACGCCATTCTACCACTTTCTGTTCTCCTCTGGAAAACAGATAAAGGCTTTCTGGGGCCCTACCCCCCTTTTCCCGGCATAGCCCCTGATTTTAAAACTTGATTATGGTAGGTGGGGAATCAGAACTATCCAAATCATTTCGTGGAAAATTGGCAGGAGCAGCAGCTTCTTTCCCCAAACCCCCAATGTGTTAACCACTTAAGCTGACTAGGAATTTTGCATTTCAGGTGGACCTCCCCCAACCCAAACAGGCACCTGTTTCCAAACAACCCAAAATGTGTTGGGGGGGGAATTTTGATCTGTGGGTTCTCTCCCACAGGGGGGTCCTGTCCTGTACCAAGGGCTTGTGGTCTCCAGATAAAAGCCTTATCCGGGAATTATTTCATGCTACATTTGTGCTCACTCAAGAGCTAGCCTTACTAGATATTACCTTTGACAACATTCCTCTAACTCACCAAACGGGTTACAACTGTACTTATGCTTCCCCCGTCTCCCCATAGCTCCACGGGAAAATCTTCCTCCCCACTGCACTTTAACGAAGTCATCAATAGAACCAACTCCCAATTCCATAATGAAACTTGTTTGATTATTCCCCCTCACCTAATCGCTAAAAGGAAAGACAGATGGAGGATCTGGCTTGATTCTCCATATTTCAAGTGAGTATGGGTGCCCTCCTCCTGTATTGACTTTGGGTCTCTTCTTTCTGTTCTATACAGCACATGGTATACATCTGGATTATTCATTATAGTGTTTGATGGTTGCAGTCAACTAACTACTGCTTAAATTCAGTAGGTAACAATTTCGATGTTTGAGAATGTAAATGGCATACTTGTTTGGTTATTGTTGTTATGATTGTAACTTTTCTTTCAAAGTTATGGTGCATTTAGTTCATTTTTGCTGTATAAAAGATTTGAATAAAAATTGAATGATTAAAAAAAAAAAAAAACCCAAAGGTAAGGGATGGTGTGTGTTACCTTAAATCATCCTGTTGGTCCGAACTCTGTTTTCTACTCTAATTGTCCAGGTCTTCAATGGGGCCACTAGGATGAACTTGGCAGAGTCTCCCTTTTTGGGGTGGCTACGCCACCAAGGGATAGAATCCAGGGTGAGTTTTGGTGTTACCCATTATCTCCATTATTATATCGAGACAAATAGGGAATTAAATGATAAACTTTACCATCTTAGGGGGTAGATCACATTACACACAACATGCAATTGGATTGATGAGTCATAATTTAATCCAATTGTTCTCTCTTATTTTTTATTTTTGGGTTTAAAATTTTTGTACAAACTTTTTTTGAGTATATTGGTTTGAAATTGGGGATTTTTTAAATGCATATTAATTAATGTAGCCCTATTTGGGATAGGTTTCCCTTATCTGTCACACCTACATGCTTTGTGTGCGGGACACAAAAGCATGCTCTTTCATGCTTTTGTGCCCGCATAAAAGACATATACCACCATATAATAGAGCAAACGTAGTCCAAATAGGACTAGGGCACATGATTGAAACTTTTTTGGTCTAAAACTCATTTTTTGCCCATAGTACCCTTGGGCAAAAAAGTGATTTTTAACCAAACGGTTATACTTGGGCCTATGTTTTTTATGCCTATGGTATCACACTATGCTGCGGTACCCTGGGGGTTTTTTTCTTCACATGTGAACACAGCCTAAATGTGGACCCATCATGTATTGTTCTTGCGCAGGAAATAAGCCGAGCAGAATGGGCCTTATTCATCAAAAAATGCTAAAAGGGAAACTGTTGTGTTCCCCATGCAATAATCACTAGCTTTCATTTTTACATCCCCGGGAAATGAAAGCGGAAGTGGTTGCTATGGGCATCAAATGTTCAATTTTTGGGGTGTTCCCACTGCACAGGACAAATACCGTCCGGTTGCCGGCCCGGGCATTTGCCCTGTTTTGTGGCCGTACCCACGGCCGGGGGGGGGGGAGGGGGGGGAGGGTTTTCTCCGCGTGACCCTCCCCCTCCACATTGGAAACAAAACCCGCCCGGAAAAACCGGACGGAAGAATGGCATGTTTTGCAGGACCCGGGCGGAAAAAAACCCGGCTGAGGGAAAAAACCCTGCAGTGGGGACTGCTCAGGGGTTTCCATAGAGCACCTTTGTGTTTGTTTTCGGCCTTTTTTCAGACGTCTGAAAAAGAAACGGCTGAAAAACTGGCAAAAAACCCTTTTCCGTGGAGATTGCCTTAGCAGTTTTGATATATAAGGCCCAATATTTTTCTGTCTCCCCTTCCTTTCATATTCCTGTGTTACCCAGCCTCTAGCGTACTCCAAGCCTGAAACTTTGATTTCATGCTGGGAGTTGTAGTTTTGAATGCAAAAATATCCAAGTCATAAAAGTTATGGTGCAAATTTTTCTGACTTGGATTTTGCAGTCCAGATATTATCACTTATTCTGCACAGATCCTAGGATGTAGATATTGAATAGAGCTAAGCCACAGCTAGAACCGTGGCAAAGACTGACTCACAAACATCAGATCTGGGTCAGAAACTTCATAGATTTCTAACGTGAACATGCAGCAAATTTTCTGTATGAGAAATACATCTTCATGTAAACATCCTCTAAGGCAGTGTTTCTCAACTCCAATCCTCAAGGCCCACCAACAGGTCATGTTTTCGGGTTTCCCCCCACAGAATGACTGACAGTAATTACTATTGCAATACTGAGGAAATCCCGGAAATTTTGACCTTTTGGTGGGTTTTTGAGGACTGGAGTTAAAAAACACTGTTAAGGGCCTTGACATGTAAAAATCCGCTGCATTTTTTCCCGAAAAATTTAGCAAATAAACCCGCAGTTTTTTTTGCTAATTCGCCTAAAAAAATTCCCCAAAAAATTTCAAGGATTTTGTGGTGGTTTTTATTGCAGATTTTCCCCTGGATTTTTCTACATTGATTTCATTGGGAGAAGGCAAAATCTTCAGGAGAGGTTTGTCTGCAGATTTTAGCATGGGTATTGTTTTCTCCTGTAGAAACTCAAGGGGTTTTCTCACTGGCTGCTTCACTGAGTCACAAGCAGTTTTACACTGACTCTGTTTCCTCAGGCTATGGAGGGTTCTATAGCAATGATTAGCATATCTCTGTAAGTAGCTGAGCCATTGTTTTGCCAAGTTTTATCAATACAGGTTGGGGGTACGTTTAAAGAAGGGCCGTAATAAGGATAACACAGTTTTTTTTTTACAATAGCCATAATAAATAAAAGAAGATAAAATGTATAACAAAACAGAAAATGTGTGATATGTACATTTGTGAAAAAGGGTTTTTTTACAAAGATTGGGGGCCGCAGTAAAAAAGGGGTTTTGGTCTAAAACTCACTTTTTTCCCCATAGAAACCAATGGGAAAAAAGTGAGTTTTAGACCAAAACCGTTTCATACATGTGGCCCTAAGTCTTACAGCTTCACCTGGGGGGGCGTGGCTTCATCGGTCCTTAATGCTTCAGCCACCTGTCCAACGTCCTGCACACTCAGGTCCAGGCTTCTGCCTTATCCCCAGCAACAAGAACTATATATGTTGTTAGAACAAAATGGCGGATATGACCTAAGGGCATGTCCCCACGGCACAGAGCAAATACCAGTTGGATTATCCGACCGGTATTTGCTCTGTTTGGGACTGTGCACACGGCTGCAGGGCAAGGCTTTTGTTCGGTTTGCGGAGAAAAAACCGTCCCCCTTGCATTGAAATGTTCTGTTTCCCCCCCCCCCCCCTAAAACCGGGGGAAGAATTTTAACAGTACAATCTTTTTCGGACTGCCGGCGTTTAAAAGGAAAGCATCATTAAAAGGGTCATTTCATGCAGTACCTCTCATTAGTAGGCTCGCATCTTATATGAGGATCCTTATGTATTGGACCTGCCTCCATCTTCACCACCTTTTTCCTGAGGGACGTAAGCACCCCTATGTATACATTTTTTTGTCATTTATTGGCATGTTTGTATGTTTTGTTCCCTGATGAACCCTTGGTGTTTATGGGGTAAATGCGTTGGAACGTGTTTATTTTTTTTGATTGCCCCGTTGTTATGGGAATTAATATCTTTGGGGATTGGGGTATTTCCTCTTTTTATCCATAATATGCACTTGTACTTTTTTTGCACTTGAATGAGTGTACCTTTAGATTGTTTTTACTACTAAGTGGCGTCTTTATATATTTTTGTATCGTTTAGGTATTGTCTGTATATCTTACCAGTACATTCTAGGGACATGTTAGGAGGCTTTTAGGGTAGGTTCCCGCTGGTGTCGCCCCTGTTGGGGCGGCAGCCCTGTTTTTCCGCTAGGTCTAATTTGTAGGGTGTAATGTGGACATATTAGTTCCTTGCTTTTTACATGGAGTAATAAAAGTTATATTTTATATTTATCTTTCTACCTGAAGGTATCTGTTTGTTCTCTGTAGTTGTGTTTGATATATATTTAGGATACCGGGTATATTTATCTAGGGTATTCTCCTTCCTGTTTACTACCAAAGGAGTCTTTGTGGTTTTTTAATGTAGTAAAAAATTTCCCTAATTTCCCCCAAAAAATCGGTGAAAAAAAATCCACAAAATCCAATTTGTGGTTTTTGGGATGTGGATTTATAGCAGAAAAGGGGATTAGCGATTGCCCCTCAAATTTTAAATTTTGGGAGTTTTTATGAATTCGTAATTGCAGGCACTCCATTGTTTTTCCCAAAATTTTTTAAGAATATCCTGTTCCCAAAATGCATGTGGAAAGGGTATTGAAAATAGAATAAAAAGCCAAGGATAAACCAGTGAGCATATGGTCTGCGCAGAAATAATTGCTGACAATTTGACAGCGCAACATATCAAGTAAAATTGTGGCCAGACTTTAGTTCGTGGGATAGAAATAGGATAGGGTTACAACTGAGGGCCCCAAGAACATAGTCACCCTTGGCTCCCTTGGTTTCATCTTTTAGAAATGTTTTTTAAATGGCACAGCAAGACGAAAGGAATATAAACAAAGCAGCACACGGTGCCGACTTTGCAAGTCATTCTTTGGTCTTTCCGTGGAGGGGTTCTTAACCTTTGCTGAACCGTGACCATATTGAATCATTTTGTTTTCGTACCCACATCTACTAGTATAATTCATTTTAAATATGGTTTTATATTGTATCTATCTCCTGAGTATGATGCTGTATGTATATTATCATTTACACAGCAGCCTGGCGATCACTATGATGAGGATGGGGGGAGCTGGAGGGAGGAGCGCTTGTCTTGTGAATATACACCTGACTTCCTTGATTGATTCTATTAACCAGGAATGGCATAATTCTTTCTTGTGCTATTTTAGCAAATAGACCTGTCACTGGAATTTGCTACTTGTACAATAGCTCCGATGTCAGATCCACTTAAAAGCATTAAAATCGCTCCTAATTACGCTTTCTTGTTAATTTTAACCTGCTAAGGGTCATGCTCCATAAATGTCTGATATATGCTTCTGTTTTATAATTGCAGGAAAAGGGGTGTTTTACAGCTTTTCTGTATGGACACTTTATCAATGGAGACGTCAATCACTGATAAGACCGCCCCAATGGACCCGTTTTTCCCCAAAAAGCAGTAAGTGGTAAAGAATATAAAAAAAATTCCAAAAATTCTAAAACAAAATTGTATTAATTTTTCTCGCTCCTGTGCTATTAAACTGCATGTAAAATGTTATCAGTAGGGTTAAAAGTGACAGGTTTCCCTTTTAAACCCTAAACATGTTCAGGGGTTTTAAAAGCAGGGGGTTTGGAGAAGGCAGTTTGCACCCTAAAAAAATGGGGGGAAATGGCCCCTCCTCCCCCCCGGAAAAATTAAATCTCCGGGCCTGCCTGACCCAGCTCTTGGCGGCCCGTCCCCCCAAAAACGATTGGCCATATTTCTTTCGAAGGTGCGGTATAAATGACACATTATTTTTATTCTATGAGCAAGTACGATTCCAATGCTTATTTAAAATTTTAATTTGCTTTGCGGCACCTTTTTCTGAGACCAATAACGTTTTTTATTTTCTGGTCAATCACCTATAAAGGGCTTTTTTTTGCTGACTGAAGTGTGGTTTCCACTGGAACAATTTTCGAATACCTGTGAATTTGTGATCACTTTTAATTCCAATTTATGGGCAGAAAAAACTATTTTGATATTGGGAATTTTTTTTTTAAGTTTTATTGCGAGGTATGAAATGTTATTATTAAAAGATTAAAAAATATTTTTAAAAAATTGAATTTTTTGATGTGGACGGTTTCCCAAATTTTTTTTTCATTTTTTGCGTTTTTTTATTTGTAAAATTAGGAAAGAGGAGTGTTTTACATGATGAATTTTTTTTTACCGGTAATTTTAAACCCTAAATGGTACTTGCCATGTGTTGGGAAAAAATTGTAAAATTTTCTGCCATCTAATGGCCCCTCTGGGAAAGGGGAATAAGAGTTGAAAATGGCAGTCTGGGGCCTTATAAAAACTCTGGCGCTGTGACGCTGGTCGGGCCATTCGGGTTTTTGGGGGGGAGACACCCCCCCTCCCTTTTAACTCTTAGTGTGGAACTTAAGTAGTTAAACGTCCAGGATTGGAGTTATCTCCTGAACCTGCTCCATACACCTTTGCACCCTCTTATTAATAGGCAGAGTTAGGCATCCTAGATGGTCCCCTACCCATTGTCCCGACCCTGTTGAATATGACTGAAAGGGAAGCTACCACTAAGGGTATGTTCACATGGCTTATTTGTGCATGAAATTGCATGCGTATTTCACCACGTATTGCGCTTAATATGAGGTGAAATGTGCGTCGCAATTACGGCGCTATGGAGAGCTATTGATTACGTATCGTCTCCGGGGCGGCAATGTAGCAGGGGGAGAATTGACATGTCAGTTGTTCGCGGCGAATACGCGCCGCTGACAATGCATGTCTATGGGGCTGACACCCGGCCATCCCCTCCTGTGCTTTGGAATTACGCACTGATCAGCACCTGGTTCAAAAACACTCGCCGTATTGGGGCGTTAATGTGCCGCAATAAGCCTTGTGAACATACCCTAATAGGTCAGCAAACTTTTCTTGTTCCAGAGGAGAGTTTATTTTTAATTTTTTTCTAATTGTTTTTATTAAAGCTTTAACAAATGTTTCCAATTAACACAGACTTTCCCAATGGTAAAAGAAGCGAAGGATGGAGGGTGGAGGGAAAAAGGGAGGACAAAACGTGTTGGTTATATAGCAGTAACAAATTTAAATGATGTTTAGGAAATCAGAGTTAAACGAGTAAAATCCAATATAGTGATCATCAGAATCGATTGTGTATCTTTGTAATTGCAGAAAGAGAAGAGGATGAGAAAAAACGGAGGAGAGGGGAAAAAGGGGAGAATAGTTTGGAATTGGTCGAGGACAGGCAGACCAGCCATGTATCCGATAGATATTAGGACCATCCAGTTTTAGGAGTTATCGGTAAGTTCAGCCTCTAATTGGCTCTTCGAGATACCATGTGGTGGACTGAAAGCAAGATCGGATACGGGATCTAGCATGGTTGGGAAATGCGTTAATAACAGGCTTCCTCTAGATTCTTTCTGAAGGGAGGATTCCACCAAGTCCATCCGTAATAAAAATGTGAATTTTTTTCCAAAAATATGCATAAAGATTTTAGGGTGAGAACTATCCAGGTTTGAAAAATTGTTTTCCTAGCCGCAGCCAAAATATAAAAATATTAAATGTTTCCTGCCAAATAGATTCAAGGTGGGGGCTAGAGATGTTAAAAGTTGTATAGGTGACAACAGTTGATTGGTTTATAAGTTTCCAGAAGGATTGACTCACTAGACGGGACCAAAAACAGTGGAAATGGTTTATGGCACTTTTCCCACATCTGGTTGGTGACGGACATCCTCCCATCAAGTTATTATGTTTCAGAGACAAATATCCTATAGATAAGATTTTCAATTAAATTTTCCAAACATTAGAAATATATTTTTTTCCCACTTTTAAATTAGTATCCAACAGATCTCTCACTTCTAATCCCGCTATATCCACACTACGTCATATCAAACCATGACATCTACCTTCATAATCAAGAGAGGAACAGAGGTACAAGTAGAAAGTGGAGATGCGACCCTGTTAATCTGCTGAATTGGATAGTTTAATAACTATTGTGTGGTCCCAGTCTGACTCCCTAAATGATCTACTTATACTTGTGGTGTAGCTTTGGGTTTGTGCAAAGGATGGGAGCGTAGAAAATCTAATTTAGTTCATGCTTGGTTAAATGACAGAACAGTCTTCCCTGAGAGGTCTAGTAAATCCCGTACTGTAGAATTCTCCTTTGGCTCTCATTACTTAAATATTGAGGAGTTCTTGAGAATGTAAAACTAAAGGAAGCCTCCTCAGACAGGTGAAGCTTCCTGTGTACCACACACCACGTTTTCCAGGGTGCTATGAGCAAAAGGTTTGCCTCTGCATCCAAGGGGAAAAAGTCGTTTAAGGGATGGAGAAAATTGTTAAAAGCTCGTTCACACGGCGGCTTTGA